>VXBX01002265.1:317353-352494 GCA_013400415.1 Scytalopus superciliaris | reverse complement strand
TTTTTTTTTTTTTTTTACAGTGAGCAAACCACACTCAATGTTGAGGTTGGAAACAGCTTAGCCCGGGCAGTGAAAGCGGGGGAAACACAGAGGTGGGGGGTCTGGTCAATGTTAGTCATTGAGGACCCCACGGTGAGCCTGCACAGCCAGCCCAGCCACCTTCTTGCTCCACACCAGGCAGAGCTCAGGGCTGTACACACACAGTGCACAAGTACAGACACAGGCACAACGTGCTTGTGTGCTTCTCCCCACAGCTAGCCCGGAGCTTGCTGAGGTCCTAAATTACATCATTATGTGGATCTTGAATTATATTATCCCACTTTCTTTTCTGGAAACGTATCTAAACATGTATTTTCACTCAAATGCAGTTTGAAGACCTTTTTTCCTTTTGTCTTCTGCTTGCTCTTTGTGTTGATGGGTCTGTTGTTTCTAACTCCAGTGACATTCAAAGTTGTGCAAGTGCTTTGCAAACATTCAAGAAGATGAGTCTCTGCTTGAATGAGATTATAATCTTTGAAGGCAACAGCAAACACTGACCATGTGAATAACTCCTGAAAGCAGGTCTGAGAAAAACTGGTTGAAAAATGTTGTTAGGATCTAAGTGTTAAAATTCCAAACATTTTAAATCAAATTAAATTCTCTGACTTCTCTTAAATTGTCATTTATTGTGGTTATTATTCTTTGTGCTTTCTTGTGAATATGTTGTCATAGCATTTCTTAATGTCTTTTCTATTGATTTATCAGAGACTGAGATTTAGCAAGTAAACACTTTAGCAGCTATTTCTGTAACACTATGTCAAAATATTGGATGAAAAACAATTAAGCAGCTCAAGACTTTCACAAAATTAGAAAAATATTATTATTATTGTGTTGCAAAGAGTTTTGTTTTGTGAAAAAGTACTTCTTGCCAAAGCCGTTTAATGAGAGAGAGCCAACTGGCTTTTGTGGCTCATTCAGAGAGCCTTCAGCTTGTGCAATGCAGAGCCTGGCCCGAGGTATGAGGGACAGTTTCGACTCTGTGACTTGAGTTGCTGTGAGGCAGCTGCTTGTACATGGCTCAGCGTGGGTGAGGCAGGTCCACCCCAACCCAAGGCAGAAACACCTTTCCTACTATACCCAAATCCCTGCTTTGTAGTCTGTGACATACAGCAGTTTATTCATGTGCATCACTTTATTTCCACCAGGGAATTTACAGAGCAACCATACATTTCCTCATTGGGATTTAAAGCTCTGCCCAGCAAATTAAAACAGGTTTGGAAACTGGTCTTCTTGGCCTGGAGGTTGAGAAGCAGTTTAAGCACCCTACATGGCATTTGACCTGCATCTCCTCAGCACCTCATCTGGGGTCCCTGGGCCATCATTATTAAACCATGGAAAGTTGTCTTTTTCCCAGCCAGAAGTGTTTGAAAAACCGTGACAGTTTTGTCATCAGTGTTTTTCAGTGTTTTTTTTCCCCTGTGGTAGGAGGGTGGTGGTTCTTTTGCAAGGCCTGCAGTGTGGTGTGCTGGCATGTGGAGGCATTTCCGGGTGCACAGTCTGCACACAGGTTGGAGGACAGAGCAGGGGGAAACAGCCTGATGCAATCACATCCATCCTGTCTGCTGGAAACTGGCCCTTGCATGTGGCCTCTCCCAAACCTTGCTGTAGCAGCATTTGGGAAAAATTTATCTGACATACACCAAAACTTCACCTGGTGGAAGCATGTTAACCATTAAATAACCTGGATAATTGGTGGGGCACTGCTCAAACCTGCCTCCTGGCCTTGTTTGAGCTGGTGGCGTGGATACTGTGATGCCTGTGTTGAGGAATAGGATGAGACTGCCTTTGGCACCAGGTGTTGGCAGTGGTAAGGAAACTGCAAAATGTCTTTCAATAGTTACTTATGGGATTCTATTTTAATTACATTTTCATTTGGTGATTCATTGTTGTCCATTGGATCTGATGTTTATCTTTGAAAATTACCAATTTTCTTCATTCTGAGTCTCTCTGAGTGCTCAGCTCCTTGCAAGCACTATTAGCCTGCAGGCAGTCTTTCCTCCTTTCTTCCTCTCTTATCTTTAAGAAGACTGCTAGTTGGCTAATGATTTTAATTTTTCATTCCTCTCTAGAGGTTCTTTTCTGCTACTCTTCAGACACTAAGAAAGTGCTGCAGGGGCAAACTTGCTACCCTACCTTTGTATCACGTTGGAAAATAAATGGAGAATATGAACAGTGAGTGGCTTTCTGATAGAGAGAAAGTGGACCTGGCTGTAATAAGCCCTTGACAATAGCTTTTTATTTCTTTTACCTGTCCCACTGCAAACAGGGTGCTTTTTCTACAGTGCATTTTCCTTGACCATGCCAGTCCCATGCATGGTCATGGTCCAATGCTACTGTACCTTGCTGTAGCTCTGATGGATTTACATTAGCTGATGCTCTGCCCTATTGCCTCAGGCAGAGTATAACCAGGCAGCGTTTCTCATGCACCATTTAGGTGATTTAAACATTTAGAAGTTTACATTAACATTCTCCTTTTGATGAATTCCTCATCTGCATTCCAAAAAAGAGCCTCGTTACCTCAGGATAGAAGCATTATTTACTTACCATTTATTTCTCAATATTTTGCTCTCACCCAAGAGCACACTAATGTTCCCCACAGTGTGAGCTGCCACCAGCACTGCCCTGGTGAGCTGACTAACAAATCTCAGCGGCTGTGCTGCAAGGAGGTGGGAGCTTTGGAGGGTGAATGAGGGCAGTCTTAGAAGGAGAATGTGGCATTTGGTGGCACTTAACCATAATGCGACAGAGCAAAGATGGCTCTTCTAAAAAACCCAGACTGAATAAATAAGACCTTATTAGAAGATCCTTAACCAACACACTTGTTATTATGAAACCTAAGATCAGTATAATCCTTAAAAGGCTTTTAATTTCTGTTTAGAAACACCTGCCCCCTCTCATGGCACTGAAAGGTAATTTTCCCTTGAAGAGATTCCACATTTTTCTGGATCAGTGGCAGTCTAACGCTGTATCTACATCTAGTGGATTTCCCACAACATTGCCACTGGTTCCAATACGGGTGCTATGAGGGTGCAGCTCTGCCCCAGGACAGTGAGGTGCCCTGGGCATGCCTGCCTGGCAGTGCCCTGGCTGCACCAGCCTTTCCCCGGCCCACGAGTCCCCACCCAAGTCTGATCAATCTGCATCTATTCACATATACAAACTGTAACTCAAATAGATAGGTGGGTGTCTCTGTGCAGAATAGCACCACAGGAGCTCACACCCTGTGCTGTTATGCTGATGAGTTACATCTGGTTTTCTTACATGTATCAGTATTGATACAGTCATTAACTGGGTATCACCTCTGTCAGTAGTTAATATTCTCAGTGCCTTTATACGTGCACATCAGAAAGGGGGAGTAGATAGGAGAAGACAGAGGGAGTGCAGCTCAGCTTAATTCTTCTTTTTTATTTTTCAGAGAACATTATCATTAAAAACAATCAGAAGATCTAGGTGTCACTCCCCAAATCTACCCTGCCTCTAGATACATCATTTTGGACATTTCTCTTTCCCCTTCCCACTTCTGTTTTCCACGCTACCCCAGTGTAGCTTAACTATTTATTCCATGTTTTTGGGGCTGTTACTACATTTTCTGTACACTTACATTACACTGGACATGTGTAGGGCCTCAAACATGGACGTGGTTTAGATAATGGTTCCTCAAGGTGAATGTACAATACAGCCATGACACAGAGTAGGTGCCACTCTGGCTTAATCATACAATATGGGAGGAGCCTCAAATCCCCTTGTCCCAGCAAAGGCTACCTCTGTCACCACATTACAGTGACTGTCTTCTCTGTCCCCTTCCTCGCTGTCTGTGCTCCCTGCTTGAGTCTCTTGCTTCCATGTCAACAAATGCACACAGCTGGCTTCACTTCATCTCTTTCTGTGGCTCAGAAGAGGACTCTCATCCTCGGCCCTGCACTCCTGCTGGGGAGGTGTGGTGCTGCAGCCCCAGAGCAGCTCATCTCCCAAACACCAGCACTGCAATACCAGAGCCAGGGACGGGCTGCAGGTGCTGCAGCGCTCCCAGTGCCTCCAGGGTGTCCATCAGCATGCCCAGAGTGCTTGGCAGGGCTGCAGTATATGTCTTTGCCTGTTTGGATGGCAGCACAAACTCTGTAGTATGTGAAGCTCCAGTTCGTTGAGAGCTCCTTCAGCAGTAAGGACAGGCTTTACTAGAAGAGGAGGGAAAAGAATACAAGGCGAACAGCAAGACACAATTGCATGACTGAACAATTTTTGTATCACTGTCAAATCCACGTGTTCAAACAGCAGGAGGCAGACCCTCAAAATAAGGAGGCTGGCAAACCCCTGGGATTTATTTTAAAAGCCCTTTATGCATTTCTCTTTAGTTCCTGTGCATGTTCAGAGGAGGTTTTCAAGGTTTTTACCACAGCCACCAGCCGGGACTTGGCTGTTTAATTCAGTTTGCACTTAACTGTACTTGCTTAATGAGGCAATTCTCCTCCAAAGTTAAAACCCAAACTCCCTATACAGGCGATCAAGAAAGAAGCTGGGGCTTCTGAAAGCCTCTGCAGTTGGTCCCATAAAAAACATTACCCTTCTCAACAAATCTTGCTTTTCTTCAGACTAGGCACAAAAGAAAGACACACAAGAACTCCCTGTGGGGGTCTAAGTAGCTCCTTCTCTGTGCTGTCTATACATAAAATCCCAGGTGCTGCCTTCAGAGGAAATATTTTTATTTTTTTTTTAATATTCATCTGCTGCAACTGGGCTAGTAAGGAAATGCACAAAGATGCAGCATAAACCTGCAAAGTAAAAGAAACTAGTAGATTCAGCAGCTGCAGGTAATTGCAAAAGAATCTAATATTAAATATGTAAATTGCATTTCATGTTTCTTTATAATTTAAGTAAAATGTGTTCTGGAATATTCAGTCAATATTTTGGTAATGTCAAAATTACATGACAGGAAGTATGCTGTAAAAGACATCTAAATATGATATAAAATTCAAAAATAAATCTAAACTATGAAGTTAAAAAAAAAACCTTAAAAATCCAGTGTTTGAAAAGATGGAAAAAACAGGTTTATTAGGCCTTCTTTGCCTGAGAAAAAATTCTCTACATTAACTGAGACCTACAAAACTTTCTCCTTGGACATAAGGACATTTTACAATGGAAAACTGCTTTATTAAAAAGAAGACCAAGTATCATTGGTACCAATAAATATAAAATGCCACAGCCGATATGAGTCATAAACAGAATAGACTCATGAAATACAAAATCACTTCAATAAAAGGAACATTGAAATAACTGCACTTATCTTCACCAAGGTCTCCCTTTCCCCCTCACAATTCCTGCAGGATAGATGGGGAGTGGATACATTCAGACAATGGGGAAAATTATTAAGATGGTACTAAACTAAATCCAAGGAGAACTATCATGTAGTTCATTCAATATGGACAAAATAATGTGTTTATCATCAGCCCATTCGAGTATAAAGAATTGTGGAAGTTCTCCAAAAGATGAGTCCCTTTCCAGTTCATCCTCTAAGACATGAAAAGAACCCTCAGCAACCAGTGAAAGAAACAAGCGAGTCTTCAAAACAAATATGAGTCAGCCTCAAATACTGGGGGGAAAAAAAAATCAGGTGCTGTTTTTCATGTGCTCCTCCCCCTTTCCCTGCCCACGCCTGCTCCAAGTGCATGTGTTCATCTGTAAATCTGTAACTGCACTCTTTTGTCCATATATCATGTTTGTCTGGAGTTGAAAGAGTTTTGAGGAAGTTCTTTGTCAATCAATGTTATTAATGACGTGGTTGTAAATCTCACTGTCATGTATTGACTGAGTAAATAAGAACTTTGTGACCTAAAGGAATATTTTTCCAGTGAGGAAACTGGTTTGGAAAAAACTGACTCATCTTTTTTTCCATTATACCTCAAAGTCATGCATGGGACTGGCACTCCTTCAAAGATGAACTCAGACTGTCTGTATTTCACAGGATCAGTAATGTGCAGATTTTTATTTTATTTTTATTATTTTATTTTGTGTATCTGTGCTTCCAAATAACTCCAGGGCTTGCCTGGAAATGGACCAGGTTCAACCATTAATTTCCCCTTTTAAAATCAGTATTATCAGTAACCTGCCTCAAATTCCTCTGCTGTAGACTGACTCTCCACACCATTGCTGCTGTGACAATTTGCTCATTTAAAACCAGCTACAAGCCATGCATGTCTTAAACAGTTCCTCATCTGAGGCTGAGACCAGAAGAGCTGTTAAATCTGTGCTTTGCCAGCACAAAGCAGAAGAAAGCTGTCCCTGGGCTGATCCCTGCAAGGAGTCCCCATCTGAGTGCCTCTCCCCTACTCTCATGCACCACTCCCTGCTCATTAGCAAACCCCACAAGCTGTAATGCTCCGGGCATGTTTGCATCGCTGTGCTAACGTGGCTGCTCAAGGGAGTGAGCAGAGTGCACACACCTTTGCTGCTGGAGGCACCGTGCTTGCAAGATGTAATGGAGGTGTCCAAGGCGCTGAGCAGGTGCCTAGTGACCTTGTGTTGAGATCTGGCCGAATAAATAAAGCCATCTTTCCTTTTTTTTACAGAATCACACAACAATTTAACATGCAAAGGTATCTCTTCAGATCATCTGGCCCAATTCTTGCAGGACCAAAGTCAGACCCAGCTTTAACATTAGACCATGTCACTCAGGGCCAGGTGCCCTTGAGTATTTCCAAGGATGGAGATCCTACTAGAGATTTCAACAAGTTTTATGGATTTTATGCCTGATGAGACATCATCCACAAGTTAATCTGTGCCCTTGGATCTCACATAAGCAATTCTGAGCCCTTCTGGGATCATTTCTTACTGTGGTATTCCTTATCTTAGATGTGTGAGCATGCTTTTGTTTCCTGGAAGCCAGCTGGAACAACACAAGACACAGGTTTGCTCAACTGCTTCTCCTCTCCTTCCCCCTCCTCCACTTAGCTCTCCTCTATTTCAGTGAACTTCAGCAAGAAACTGTCCAGCAACAGAAGTTATTCTTTTTTTTTATTGTAAAGTATCTGGTGCATTTGGAGTGCC
The DNA here is from genome assembly GCA_013400415.1 of Scytalopus superciliaris. Lineage (NCBI taxonomy): Eukaryota > Metazoa > Chordata > Aves > Passeriformes > Rhinocryptidae > Scytalopus > Scytalopus superciliaris. The sequence continues at coordinate 345,414 of VXBX01002265.1, read as the reverse complement.
ACCAGAAGCAGATAAATATCAGCCATACCTCTGAGAAGAATCCTTCACTGCTAAGAGCTTGTTTTAGCTGTGGATCTTACACAAGCAACACCATGACCCTGCTGTTGCCTTAACAATGACAGATGTGTAACTGAGGGCCAGATTCAATAAAATCCATCTGAGTTATCCTGAAATCAATCTTTTAGGTCTTTTGTGACCTTGCATGGGACCAAAATGATTGTTTCTAGTGAATTGAAATCTATCATGATCTCTGAAAAGTAATTAAGGTATTATGCAATGTTTGTTAGCATTCAAAAACTTGCACAGGCCATTTATAATGCAGTATAACAAAATGACAGAATACAGTAAATGATTGAGCTACTTTTTATTTTATCCTACATATGAATAAGTGGCAGATACAAACAAATCAGTTTCATTTATTCAAAAAAGCCTAATCTGTAGATGTTTTGTGTACCTGTGCTATCTGTGTAATTTATTATTTTACTTTTCATTCGAGGGATATTTGTTAAAGAAATCATCATGAAGATGTACTGTATCCTGAGTAAGGTTTCTGTGTGTGTGTGTGTGATGGCCTGTCATCACTTCATAGAGAAACAGATACAACTTTAAAATGGACTGTGGAAGTAGTTTTAATACAGAAAAGTGTCTCATAAAATACTCTATTTTGATAGAGGGTAAAAAAAAAGTGTATTCTACTACTTCTTTATTAAATATAAAAATAGTATACACAATAAACAGTTACCTGATTTTCTTAAACTAGAAATATATTAATATAAAATTCTACTTACTTCAATTTGCTGAAGAACTGTAAGACTGGATTGTGATGTTGACATTGACAGAAGGCAAGATCTGAAAACGTGATGATATAAGAAGCCACAGAATGGGGGGAAAAGAGGGGTATGACCTCAAAAAGAGAACATAGCAAGATAAAAAAATTACATTTTGATTTTAAAAAAGTGGTCAGCACTTGCGAGACAAAATCTCTGAATCTCTGTTTCTAAATTCTCCCAGTGGAACTTTATTCAATCAACAAATACCTTCATTTCTTTATTATGTCCTCCTCTCTGTGCAGTGATTGAGAAGTTTTATTAAGCAAGTCTGACCTGTTACCCATGTTTCAGTGTCAAGAGAGTCAGGTAGTCCTCTTTGCCATATTGCTTGTACCTGATCCTCCTCAAAATGAGAAAGACAAAAAACCCAACCCAACCCAATCCAACCCAACCCAACCCAAAAAAAAACCCCAAACCAAAACCCCAGAAAAAAAGGGGAAAAAAAAACCAACCAACCAACCAAACAAACAACAAAACAAAACAAACAAAAAAACCCAAAACAAAAAACCAACACCCCCCCCAAAAAAAACCAAACAACCAACCCAGCCAAAGAAAAAAATAACACCCCCACCCAAACCCCCCAAAATTAAACTTCATTTTTTCCACAAGTATAGACTTGTTTCCTATTTGCTTGGCCATCTATAGTTTTGCAATAATTAACCACAGCTTTCTTCCAGAAGAAAAAAATAAAATAAGAGGAAGTTTATTACCTATCAACAACCTGGTTTCCTCCTTCTGTCTCCCCACATCCTAGGCTGTCAAAGATTTCCCAGCCTCAATTCCTAAAGTGTGTTAGGAGCTGGTCTGTGATACACTGTTCATGAAAAGATATACAGATTTTTTTATTTTTTTTACCAAAAAAATGATGACTGATTTTATCCAAAGAGAGTTATTGCCAGAGTTATTGAGCTGTCTGGTGATCACCTGATCCTAAAGACCTGCTTTAAGGGCTGAGTTCACAATTCTTCAACTAACAGAAATGTGGTTCAGGTCTAAAAGAGTTTTTGTGGTTTAGGGGCACATGTTGTAGCCCTGGAGCAAAGTTATAAATGTTTATATTAATTATATTGACAACGTGATAAAGAAAACACTCTCTGTAAAAAAAAATAAAAATAAATAACCTCACAAACTCTAGAAGGTAATCAGGAATATTTTGGAGGTAAAGTTGTATACAGTTAAAGCAGTTTTATGACAAAATAAACAGTAGTAACCTCAGGCATTTATTTTTATTGCACAGCTCCCTAACCCTGTAAATATCCTAAAAATTATAAGGCAACAAAATTCTGGAAGGAATATATTTGTATTTCAATGGATAAAATCATCACTATTACTTTACACTGCCAAATACTATACAAATTCAAATTATTCTTTCTTTTTTCTGATCCAAAAGCCATGCCAATTCACTGTTGCATTTAAGACTTTCTATGGAGATCATGACTTGATTTAAACATTTCAGATTCAAACTATGACCTGTCAAAGGCAAAGCTAAAAATAAATGTTGTGTATGGTTTGTCTCACAAGGGTGAGCAACTAATAGAAGAGCAAAAGGTTATTGAGTAAATATAGATTTTTAGGTGGGGGGAGTGGGTATAAAGGTCCCAGATTTTTTAGTTCTTTTATGACAGACTGACACAAACATTAAGAAAGTTTGACCTACTGTGTATCCAAACTGCAACAATAAGTGATTTATGGCTTATTTAAACTTGTGGTACTGAGAGGGAAGACATTTATCTCATTCTACGGATGCTTAGAATAAATCAAAACTGATTTGTGGGTAGGACATTGAACTTGTTTTGTATAAAATTGAAGTTAAAAAACATATACCTGTGTTTTCTCAGACTAGTCTCCATAGTAAAAAAATAGTCAGTAGAATGGTTAAAGAAAGTGAAGGTCTTCCTTTTCCTACAGAGCAAACATGAACAGCTGCTTGGTTTGAAATGTTTCCTTTGATATGAATAACGGCTCTGGATGAAGGGGTCAAAGTATGAAATAATCATCAGCGGAGCACAGGCAAACTTCTGGCAGTGAATTATCCAAATCCCATTTAAACACATTTTCAGAAGATCTGATATTCCTTTTGTAGCAACAGTGAGCAGGGGAAAGCCAAGGGGAAAGAGAACAGATTTAAACAGAAAAATCATGAAACTGTGATTACTAGAACTCGGCAAAAATAAACATCAGCATCGACTTTAGTTCACCAAGACCCTACTCTGAAACTTTCCATTCTGTTTCTTTCAGAGTTTCTTTCACACTGGCAGTAGATAATGTTCAAGCACACTTGCGAGGAAAAAGGAGGGATTTTTCTTTTAATGTTATTCTCTTTGGGGACATGAAAATTACATTGCAGTTAATTCAGAAAAGAAATCCTAAGGCTTCTAGTCTCTCTCAGTAAATACAGTCCTGCTGAATAACTACCTCTCATATAACTTCTGTGCTGCTTTAGCATCCATAGATTTACAGGTATTGTCCTCTGCCCAATTTCAATGTTCAGTAAAGCAGAGAAGGGATCTTGGTTTTAATCCAGCATAAATCCCTGGTTTGTTTTATGAGCCTATCTCAGACAGGACACAGGGGGCAAATACACCTGCAGCATGTAGCAGGACTCAGGGATGAACAGAGCCTCAGCAGGGCTCAGGGCTGTTTGGAAGACTTTGGGATGGATTTTTCTATTGTTGTATTGGTGAAATCTTGGTTTTTCTTTGACTCCTGGGCTAAAATGTTTGATTTGTACTTGGCTTTGCATTGCTAAATATATAAAGCCTGACTCTTGAAGGAAAGAAAAATTAAAAATTTCTGCCTCACCAGGGACAAAAAGGATGGACCCTTATCAGGAAATGGGGGTTGTTTAGGCTGAATTACTATCAAATCTCCCTATCAGACTTTACATCTCTTTGCTTTACTACAGCTGGGGTTTTGTCTTTCTGCAGGGAGGCCAGTGGGAGAAAGAGGGCCCTGCCTTAGAGCCAGGGTCTCCCAAAGCACAGGAAGTGATTTGAGGGGAGTGGGGCAGAGGGAGGGCTTGTGAGGAGTACCGTGACTTCAGCATCCTGGTTGTCTCTTATGGAAAAGCTGAAGGCAGAAAGGACAGAGGGAGACCTTTTGGGGTCTGGCAAGCACAGGGTGTCTTTTGAGGCTGGATACATTGCTAGTTGTTGGTTTTGATTTCCAGAACCTTCCAAAACTCATCCAGACAAGACCCTGAGCAACCTGATTTAACTTTGCAGTTAGCCGTGCTTGAGCAGGGGAGGGGTCCAGATGGCCTCCACAGGTCCAGTCCAACCTAAATTTTCCTATGAATATATTTTCGATTTTATATCTCAAATGTGGGTAAATAACCCTGAGGGGGGATAAAAAGGAAATAATTGTATAGCTCTGTTGTATTGCAAGAAATTACTCAGATGATCTTAAATCTGTAATCCATTAATTTTTGACTGATTAACCCAACATCTTGAGAATTTTCATGTATTTTTTTGTACATGGTATTTCTTGACTGCTCTGAGTGCCTAATGAGAACTAACGTGCTGGTATGAAAGATTTCAGTGGGAAAAGAAAACCAGGCAATGCTGACATCAATAAGACCTTTCATTGTTTCATCAGTTGCTGGAGTTTAAAAGGTTTCTAAGAATCTTTTGCTCAAAATTAATACGTAATTGAATGTCATGACACTAGACAGGGATGCAATGGACTTTGTCAAAAGGGGAAAGTGTAATAAACCAAGGGCAGCTTGAATTAGCCTCTGAGTTAGAGGAACACATATGTAGTAGAAACATCAACCAAATACATCAGCAAAACAGCACAGCTTGTTGCAGAACTTCAGTACTACAGGAGTACTGTCATCTTGTAGTACTAAAGCAGAGAGCTGTGGTGATCCTGCCTTAGCTCCTTAGCTACATTTTCCCTCAAGAATTAATTCAGAATTTCAATTTTATATTAAGTGCAATAAATCAGTTTCTCTGCAGCTGTATTTGAAAGAAGTACTCTGCCTTTTATTTTTAGATGCATTAAAATCAATTTATTGTGATCAGTGCTTCTCCTTTACTGAACTTCCTGCTTTCTGAGCTAATGACAATTAGTCTTAGAGAGCAAAGTGCATAAAGCCCTGATGTAGAGTCAAGTTCTGCTTCCATTCATCTCACTCTACAGCCTTTTTTAATCCTGATTTCAAGACTCTTGACTCAAGTCATGCGCCAGTTTGAATCAAGCTGGAGGATCTGACACAGCATTAACCTCTGCAACACCATTCTTTAAACAAAAAGTGTCTGAGGGGGATTTTGCATGCTCTGTAGGAAGCTCTTTCATCCACCAGTGACTCCTTCAGCAGAATTCCCCCCTATCCTGCTCTGCTCTTCCCCAAGGATCAGTTTCAGAGAAGCAATTTAATTTAGTGCATATTGAAATGCCTGGTTTACTTTCCTAAGCTAACCCACGTATGAATATTTAGCACAACTCTAAAGGAAACTTAGACTCCTATGTACTGAACTAGAAGGGACCCAAAGGATCATTGAAGTCCTGCTCCTGATTATTGATGGATCAGTTTAATTTTTCCCACACTTCTTTACATGTGATCCATAAAATGATCTGCCACAGAGACTTTGAGTCACTACTGTTGGCGCTGAACGGACCCCTTAGTCTTCAGAAGTTAATGTTACGCTGGTGAGCATGCACATCCCAGCCCAATTAATGACCTGTAAGAGGGTACAAAGGGTGGTAACCCTGCAATGAGTTATCAAAATAGGGCTTTTGTGCCTAAAATATGTTAAGGGCAGAAGGTTATCCTAATAGGTCTGAGATTATCCAAATCACAGAACCCCTCACTGCTCCCTTGACCACTTTGGGAACTATCTGAATCATCCCCTGTTGTTTTCAAGGCAAAATCATCTTGTAAGATTGAACATCCAGGAAGATATCTGCATGCATATCCATTTTAATGTTAGTCATCATCTTACCTTTTTAATCTAATCAAAATAATTTTTCATTATTTTACCTGAGTAGGTTTTTAATGACTCTTATGAGATGACACCTGGATTTTGGGTCTATGTTCTCTCCAAACATCTGTGTTAACAGTGGATGGGACCATCCTAGGTAACAGTAATGTTACTACTGTTACAAGCTGTTTCACTCTCCTCTCCCCTAGCACAGCAAAGGGTTTGCTAAATATCATTCCTGTTTTCCCAGTCTTGGCTTGAAAATGTGTTTCTTCCTAGTTATCTTTACTGCCAAAATGAATTCTCAGCTTGAACATTGCAGCCTCGGCACTGCAGCCTCTTACTTGTGCTTCACGCCTGCTCATCTGAGTACCATCAAGGCCTTCATTCACTGTACCTCTGTCTCCTGCTTCAAAATATTGCTTTGGCTTCCAGCCTCCAAAGAGCTCATTTTTTGTCGTTTCAAGTCTTGCTCTACTGTGTTAAGCTTTTAGACATGATTGCTATTCAGAGCAGAGCTTGGGTTGGGAGCCAAACTAGCACTTAGGCAGCTTTCAGATACCCAAATTGCAAGATGTGAATCACAAATCTACTTTCCTCTTCCCTCCCATCTTTCCCCTTTACTCAAAAGCCCCTATTCCTGAAGACACCCAGGATGACCCTATAACATCCAGAGGACTCATTACCCTTCTGCAGTTCTGCAAGAGCCCTGAACTGTCCCATCTCTGCAGCTCCCTGTGTATCTTTGGACCATCTCCCAGTGCAGGTATTCTCCTATATAATTTCTTTGGCAGGTCCCACACTGACAGAGTTAGGCACCTAGGCAAATACTTGGGTGAAGGGGATGGTGTGTCCTCTTCTTTGTATCATTTAGTGGGTCCCAAAGTTTTCTGCCGCAACCTTACATTCAGCCACAGTTTATGACCTGACTGTTAGCTGCAAAGAGGGGACTGCTAATGTTTTCCAACACCTGAAATGATTCACATCAGCACCGACCAGTTCCTGAGCCAGCTCGGTCCCCTGTCCTGTGCAATTTGTGTTCCTCACTAGGAAGAGAAGAAAGCGTCTTCAACCCTGTTTTCTACACCATAACCAGACACTTAGGGAACTCCCTTTGGAGATCAGAGAGAGAGGTTTGATCCCATTTGTTTGACCTTTACCCCAAGTAAAAAGAGGTTGAAACTTTTATTCACTGGTCATGGCTAAAGCCATTAAACCACTATATAAATACAGGGCAAATACTTTCCAGAGTGCCGAACAGCCCCCATACTCTACATCCAGGAGAGAGTCAATCCATATTCCCTTCAAGGGTAAGGTATCACACCACCCAACTTGCTGTTACCTACCTGCATCCCCAAATCTATGCCTTGACCCTACTTTCAGCATTTACAATTTCTTCTTAGTTTCAACTTAAGTGATTTAGGGAGTGGAAAGGATGAGCAGATTTTATTTCACATTAAACTGGCATTGCACAAAGGGATATGGCTAGATTCCATTTCCATTATCTAGTTTGACCATTATCTGACATTTCAGATGGAACTGATTTATTGAAATTGTATTACCTCAGCACTCAGTGGTTACTCACTGCTTTCAATAGGAAATTTTTCAGATAATCCATTGGGGCTTCATTTAAAAGGGCTGTCTTAGAGTACTCCTGCAAGTAAGGCAAGCAGCACTGGATCAGCATGGCTAATAGCACCAAGGGGGAGGTAAAGTCTAGTTGAAAATGGTTGAAAAAGTAACAATTTATTGAGAGGATTATCAGATACACACTGCAGTGTTCTTGAAACTAATCCCTTTGATTCCCCTTTCTTTTGATCTTTACTATTTTCCCTATATAAGGCAAGCTGAAGGAACAAAAATGTACTTCAGGTTCAGTTCATTCTTATTACTTCATTTATTGGTATTCTACAGACTCTGACATAGAGAAGTTAATATTTTATTTATCTGAAGAATATTTTATATGTATTATCCCATAACAGCCTTTTCTACCACTGCAATAGTGAAAGTTCTATCAGCAATAACATTATGAACAGATGAGCCTCATTTTTTAAAACGTAGTTGTGAAAATATGGTATGGGTTCAGACTCTATACTCAGCAATCAGAGGGCAATTGTTTTTTTCTTAACACTCTTCTACAGTAATACAGAAGATAAAAACTGAGCAGAGGCATCTATAAATACCTAAAGTGGGAACCAGCAGAAACAGTTTAGAACATCTTTATGCCTACTCAGTGCAGTACACTATTGAGCTAATTGAGTGCATTTAAATGTAGTTTTGCATTTAAGATATCCTTAAAACCATGTTTTAGTCCATCTCTATTTTCAAGCTCTCTAATGAAGATGAAATCTGTACATCCTAAAAGCTTAATTTTGGTGGTCACAGCTTGCACAGGGACTGTCTAAGCTTTGAAAGCCTTGCTAAAACACATGCTTTCACATGAACATTTTTTGATCTCTTCAGATTAAACTTTAGAGTGTTTGTGGGGTTTTTGTTTTTCTATTCATGGGGGTTTTTCTGATTATTTTCTTGTAGAAATTCAAAATTTGATCAGTGATGTTAGTCACAAGACTATAAAATCAACATGTAGTCTGTGTGAAATTTTTGTGAAAAACAGTGTCTTAACCACAACCATATACTCTCTTTGATTTATTAATAGTATTAGGTTGATAACACAGTTTAAAATCCTTTATACAACCCTTCATCTGTCTTCTGTGGGCCACTTTGCAATGCATCACACCAAGTGAGAAAGGTTGCTGTAGGATGACCAAAACTATTAGCTCTGGAAAAAAATGGTCCATGGTATGCAGGTTCATCATAATGGTTCCTTTTTGGTCTTAAAAATCTAAGGAAAGTACAGTCAAAGAGCTTTCAGGGAAACATTAGTAAGAAAATCTGTATTGGTCTGCAGTGAGAAGAGGGGAAAAGACTAAACCTTTAATTTTGCAAAGTTGCAAATTGGTGAATTATGCTAATTACTGTTAATAACACTTCATCTGAAAGTGGATCTTAAAAAGGTTTTCTTGTCCCAGAAGAGAAATCATAGTTTTATAAGGAATAATTATAGCGGTTTGTGATTATAGCCACTAAAACTCCATGTTTATGAAGCAGAATAGTTTCCTTGTTATGTGTTAGTAAAAATAAAGTATTAAAAGTACTAACATAAAAGCACTTCTTGCTGTAAATGGAAAAATTGCTGCTGGTTTTATCGGTTCCCCCAGTTTCTCATTGAAACTGCCTTGAGAGGCGTCCCAAGACGTGTGGACTGTAACTGCTGCTGCTACAACAGCAGTGAATGTTCTCCAATGCAATGTTTGGCTACTAGGGGAGGCACTGAAAAGAATTGAGACCCTATTGAAGGCCAGCTGCTCCACTTCAGTAGTGGAGGGTGCCAGCGGTGAGGAACACAGCTCACTGGTGCTGACTACACCTGGAGGGGCTCCTGCTGGTCAAGGGCTGTGGGACTTTCATTTTGATCACAAAGGGATATTAACTATCTTTCAAGCAGTTACTTGCCTCCTTTGAAGTGGGTGGGAGAAGTTGTGCAGTGGGAGAGTCTTTGGGGAGCAAAGCGTGGAGAATCCCTGCCAGGCAGATTATCTTGGGGAGGGGGGAGTCAGGGGCCTGGGAAGGAGGGGTGTGAGCAGGGGAAGCCACCCAAGCATTTCACTTCTTTGCCTCTAGCCCCTATTCTCTGGGGTTTTTTGTGTTTGGCATATTAAAGTCACATTTTTAAAAGCTTAAATACATTTGGCATAAGGGTTGAACCAATCCTCAACTTTAAAGTATTTTTATGATATTCTTCTCAATTGACTCTTAGACATAATAGGTTCTTCCTGGCCTAGAGGAGAGATCAGGTTTTGGACTAATGAAGGACAAGAAGAAATGCTTAATTTGCAACTGTCAGGATAAGTGTCTGCAAATCAGTGGATTTTGTACTGTTCAACATGTTCAGAATTAGCCTGGAATAATAGCATTTCTTGTGAGGTGAAGGTTTGCAGTGGATAAGAAATTATTTAGTGGGTTTGAAACTAAAACTGAATGCAGAATGCTACTGAAGGAGTTCATAGTAGTAAATGGCAAAATGACAGACAAAATTCAATATCATTAAATGCAAAGGAATTCACATGGGAAAAAGTATCCATAACTGTACACGCATAGTGATGGATTCTAAATGAGCTACTACTGCTCAGAAAATGAAGGTTTGGAGCTGTTGTGGCTGATTGTCCTGAGACACCAGCCCAGTCCTTAGCTTTGGTTGCAAAGACATGATGCTCATTCAGAACCACTAGAAAGAAATGAAACAGAGAACTTAATCATGTCACTTCTCATCTTGAATTCTTTATGCATTTCTTGTCGTGCCACCTCAGAAAGAACATGGCAGAACTAGGCTCATCTACCTCCTAGATAACCTTTGCCATTCATTTGTCCTGAGCATAATAAATGTTTGAATACTTGAGAGGTTATTGTTTCCCTTGTGCAGAAAGAAATGAGGTTCTCCATCACTGTCTCTGTCAGAGAAGAGGAAGCCACCCCACGTTGCCTCTTGGCTGCAAGGCTATGGCGTGTTCATGTTAAGGGAAACTCACAGTCTGAAGTAGGTAAAGCTTGAGGGTTTGGGAAGATCCTTTAACAGCAAGAACTGATTTCTTCTATGATTTAGTGTAGTGCCAGGGATACCAATGTTGATTAGTACTTCTATTTGATTCTTTCTACATCTAAAAAGTACAGTTTGTTTACATGCACAGGTTAGGTTAAGCAGAAATGACTCTGAGCTTAGCTCTTTTGCAATATATTTTTTGCTCTGGTCCAAGATGGTATATGTTACACTCCCTTTTCCACCTCTGGGGAAATCATAATTTTAGCAATGAGATAGTTTAATCATCATGCAGTCATGAATGCCTTTCTCTGAGGCTGGCAGATGGCTTGAAGCTGGGCACCATGATAACAGCATCTGAATTCCTTTAAAATCATTACAGGACTACACAGCTCTGAGATCTTGGTAGCCACAGTCCTCCCAGGGAAGAGGGATCTCTTCTCTTCTGCCACTCCAGACCCAGCACATTCCTCCCTCCTCTGAATGTAAGATGGATGTCACTGCTCCGTAAATCTCATAAAAATCATGGAGCAGGACAGTTTCTGATGGGTCCAGGATTAGTCTTAAAGAAAATAATTGACATAAGAACATCTGTAATGGAAGCAGTCCACATGAAAGGGACAGTATATTTTTCTACCTGTTCTGCTTCCTTAATTTTAATTTTAGTAGTCACCTGTTAAATGTGACACCAATTCAAGTAAATTCCTGCCTATATGTAAAAAGCATCAATAGAACTTAAAAAAGATTTTTTAAGAACTTCAAGAAGTAAAACCAGAAAGTGTGAAGTGTATTTAAGGTTCAGAATTGCAATGTCAGCATGAACTGTACAGGGAGAACAGGACTGTCTAAAGTGAAAAATTTAGACAGGCATTTCATAGCTGGGTAACCTAGACCCAGAAGCCCGTAGGAAAATGTAAGATTATGTGCTTTGTGGGTGAAATAACATAAGAGTAAAGGAAAAATTCTAAATTACCCTTTCTTCTGGCCAGTCTCAGCAAAACAAGGATGGGCTACAAATTACCTCCAGCAAAATGTGACTTTTACAGGAGATTGACTATACAAAAGTCATTTGGAAATAAGGTATGGTGTCGAGTTGGAATATGGTTTTGGAACAACTGTGAAGTCAGTCATCTAAGGCAAGCCTATCTGCCAGTTTGTACATACAGTTGAATTGGTAACAACTCTTGTAATTTTATCTAAAGTTTCTTGATATGTGACACCTTTCTTAAATCTCAGCTATGGAGGTCATAGAGTTATGGAAAAAACCCCAAACAACTCAACCCAACATCTATTAAAAATCAGAAAAGTTTCAGGTTTGTGTCTTAAGAGAAAAGCCAGAAAGTATGACCAAAATGCATGCTAAAACTTAATCACAGAAAGTGAACAAACAGACTGTCACAATTNTAAAAGTCTACTAGTCAAATTGAACATGCTATGTTTTCGTGGATGGCTTGAATTTTGAAACTTTGGGCCTGGCAAAAGCCCAAAAGGAATACTTTTTCAACAAAAACTGAGCTTACCTGACTGACTGAGTAGTAGAAACTTCCACCAGACTGGAACTAACTTGTATAAAACTGATTCCTTATCTTGTACTGGATGCATGACTTGTATGGCAGAAAATATACTGCACATTTCAGAACAATGTTTAGGGAAAAGCTACTGACTGAACATCAACTTTCCTAATAGCAGTTAGGCCAAAACTATTGTAAGTATCACCAGATTATATCTGGATTAGGGGAAATCCCTCCACAGGACTAGAATGAAAAACCTACTGCTTGCAGTGTTTAAAATAAGGTGAATGAACACAATATATCCTTGGTTGAAGTTCTTGGAAGACTATTACAGTAGAGGTGATTTGGCTCACCAGGAACACAAAATGCCATCAAATGGAATTACTACATGCAGTGCATATTGTATGCAGCATATGCTTCCTATTTGATATGTGTAAAAGAAAATTTGACTCAAAAGTGCCAGCTTTAAATGTAAATAAGGCCTGGTGATTTCATTGTGGAAAGCTCTTGCAATGGCCAGTGCAGGATGAAAAATATCTCAAGAAGTTCTGCAACAGGAGTTTGTCTCTGACTCATCTCTTGGGTCTAAGTTTCTACCCCTTCTCTTGTGACCAGATAAATTCCTGGATGATATGAAAGCCAGCTTTTACAATTTTTGCTGTTGGGACTTCTGAATACCAAAACCAGACATCACTTGAATAGGGTATATTGAAGATGGGGAAACCAGTCCTTGCCAAAGGCTGACCAGGCTTTCTGAAAACATTTTTAGGCCAAACATGAACAACAATTGTTTATCTAATAATAAACATTAAAAATAAAGGCAGGGACTCACATGCCTTGCAAAATGAAATCATGGGCTGAATTTGGACCCCAAGGCCAAAGGGTTTTCCACCTTTGTTATACTTCAAATTTGGTTGGAATTTTGTATCAAGTGTGTATTTTAGCAGATACAAATTGGAAGTCTAAATGCCATTTCTGGTGTAAATTCAATAGTTATGAACCTTAGATGGGTGTTCTCTGAATTTGCTATACACATAAGAAGTAAGATTCTAGTGTGTGACTGTAAGATAAACTTTGTTTGCATATTTATAGATCTGTCCTATTTTAAACTGTAGAAATATGCCAAGCCTAAATGGAAGGTAGTTTGTTCCTAGAATTCAGCCCCAGCGAGAAAGACAAGATTTAGGTTTCTGTATGGCCCTATATTCACTAGCTAGTACTCATTTTAAGAGGACACTCTGGGAAAATACTGCCTGTGTTTTATTTCCTTCTAACCTTCATTTTTGCCTTAGTTTGGCTTTCTTCTTTCCTTTTATTGTCTGCAAGGCAGACTCTTTGTTTGACATGCATGAAATGGTATGGAACAAAGACACCAGAAATTACAGTGAAGAACAAACCATTACATTTGCTAGCTGTGTAGCAAAAATACACACCATAAAAGACCAAGAATAAGTCAGTGGGAATTATCTGCCTGGCACATGTGGGGGGAAAAAAAAGAAAAATCTAAAAACTAGAGTAAAATCTCTAGGGCACAAGGTATGTGATATAACCACTCTAGCTGAAACACAAGATGGAATAAAAAAGATTACATGTCCTGAGCAACTTTTCAATTTGTTGTCATGTAATTATTTGCTGCAATCAGTCTTCCATTACATGAATTAGTGAGTTGCACATATGGGTGTGAATGTTCTACCTGTAAGGTCATAAAGACTTCAGCTGTTTTCCTCTGAAGGTTTTGATGGGAACTGAGCAATTCTTTGGATGCCTCATGCCATGCAATGTGCTGATGGGAAACTAAAGGGTGTTAACAGCTCCCCAAAGCCAAAAAGAAAAATTCAATCATTCTTGGCAATACTCCAAGATGGTCTCCTTTCAAAGTAATGTGTCATTCTTCAGTCTCATTAGGAATTAGGGACTTGCAGATTCTTGTTGACATTAATATCACAAAGGGACACGCAGCTTCTCCACAAAAAGCAGAAAAAATTACTGTAACAGAAATATTTAAAGCCAAACTGCACTTATTTACTTATTACAGATTGATAAACGATATGTGGAAAATGGTTCATCTTGGTTCAATAACACTGGCCTGACTTTCAATGCTGTGGAGTGATTTTCAGCTGCAGGCATTTAATACTTCTGCAAAGGAATGTTCCAGTTCTCCATAGTATCCTTTCATTTGGAGTTGTATTTTCTTTTCTTTTATGAGAAATTTTTTCCCCAAAAATGATTTTTTCCTTTAAAGCTTGCTATACAGAAAAAGTAAAGCTACTTAATGAAATTTTTATTATGCTGTTGCCCTTTGCATGGTGAATTTGGGACTGAAAGACAAATCTGACCTGTCACTGTAGCAATCAGGTGCAAAGGCAGTACATTGCTATGCCTTTGATCCCAGATCATCTGTAGTCTCAGGGTGGCATGGGTGATCTTGCCCATAAAAAGATAGTTTAGATTTGATGGCTTGCAGTCCAGCATTAAATGCACTGCCTCACATGCAGTGAAACTATAGCACTGACAGGGCTGGGCTGGTGGGGAAGAGGAAAGGTAACAGCTGTAAGGGATAAGGTGGGCGGGCTTGGTTGGGTTTTGATGACTTTTTTAAAAAAATGATGAAAATATATAAAACTCTAGCTTTTGCACAGTGTTTAAAGTGATGATTTAGTAAGACTACAGTAACGTGGATGTGAAATTGAAGAGAAAAACATCCACTATAGGTAGAAGCAAACTGCAGTTAAGATTGATTTCCTTTGGGTTGAAGTAGGGTTTTCTCTTTAAATGTAGAGGTGGTATCAAGTTATTGTGATATGTGCAGTGGAATGTGAAAACAATTGAAGTTTGCAATTATTTGACATGATTTGTTAAGTCACAGAAGCATAATTACTAGACTTGTAAGGGACTGGAGGAGGTCATCCAGTCTACCCCTCTCTCCTCATGGATATTTCTGTCAAGCCACCTCTAACCATGCAGGCTTCACAAGCCTCCACATAATCAGTGCTTCACAACTGCGATGACTAAGGAAGAAAATTCCTAATGGTAAACGTAAATTTTTCTTGCTGCATCTTCAGCACTTTAAAGAGTCATAGAGTCATAGAAAGGTTTGGGTTGGAAGGGACGTTAAAGATCATCTTGTTCCAACACTCCTGCCGTGGGCAGGGACACCTTCTGCAACACTAAGTTGCTTAAGGCCTTATTCAGCCTTGCCTTGGACACTTCTAGGGATGGGGCATCCACAGCTACTCTGGGCAACCTCTGCCAATTCCTCACCACCCTCACAGTGAAAATGTTCTTTCTAATGCCTAATCTAGACCTACTTTCTTTCATTTTGAATCCTTTCCCCTTGTCCTGTCACTACCTTTGCTTGTGAAAAGTCCCTCTCCATCTCTCTTGTGGGTCCCCCATAGGCACTGGACAGTGCTCCAAGGTCTTCCATCATGCCTTCTTTTCTCCAGGCTGAACAACCCCAACTGTCCCAGCCTGTCTACTCAGGAGAGATGCTCCAGCTCTCAGACTTTCCCTGTTGCTCATTAGATGCCTTTTGAGCACTGTCCCAGGGAGAAGCAGGTGAGCTGTCACTGTTATCACAGCAGAGTGTGTAGCTGTGGTGCTGAGACCTTTAAGGCCTCAAGGCTTTTTGGGTCACACTGGCATTTTGCCCTCTGTCTGCAGAGCACAGAGAGCAGTTGGGTCCATTTTTGTGTCTGGGTTCTTAGTCACTTTACAGCACAAAAATAATTATTTTTAATAATTACAGTGTCCCAAGGTAATGATGGCACGAGAGCTGTAGAGCACAGTCATGCTTTGTTTAAATATCTAGTCTGAATTTTGTCTTAATTTCCTGGGGCGGTGTCTGTGGAAGCTGGCCTGTTCTGACCATCTGAAACCAGCTCAGATGAAATCAACAATCTCTTCAGTGCCATGACTCCTGCACTGCTGATGTTTACAGTAAATCCACGTCTATGTGTGTGAGTAGCTTTGATTTCTTATGGTTCACCCCATACCTGCTTCTTCACAGACATCTGTTTTATTTCCATTTGATATAGAAATAATACAAGAACTATATTAAATTCCTCTAGTTTTGTCTACCTTGACCCAAACTTGTCAGAGACAAACTAAAAGCCTTGCTCCAGGGGTGCTAAATAAGCACAACCAGAGGTAACTGAATTACCAGTGAGGGATAAGGAAGAGAAGTTAAAAGGAAGCTAAACTTGTGCCATTCAGTAGGCTGAAAAAGCACTGAAGTAGCCAAGGCAGTATAAGTTCAGGTATGATTTAATGTACTCTGCAGAAAGTTCCCAGATGTCCTAACCTTGAGAATAAATCTTCAGATTAGAGTGTTTTTCTGGCAGAGAAGCCAGTGCTGTTTGACTAAGAGGAAGCCTGCAGCAGCAACAGAAACACCTACCTGGATTTACTGGTGGAGCATGTTTCTGTTTTACAGCCTCTCTTCTGTAAGCACAAACCCCATGGGACCTTTTGTTGTTGTTGCTTTTCTTTATTACTTTAAATGTAGTCTGTTCTCACTTTCCTTTTTACATTGAACCTCTTTTCCACTTGGGAGGGTTTAAAATGTTTGCAAGTATTTTTCATTTTTATATGGAAAAAGCTGCTTGACTAATACAGCCCATGCCAATAAGATTGCTCCTTTTGGGGCTTCTTTGGGAGTCCAAGGAAATACTACACATCAGTGTGTAGATGATACCAGTTTATATATAGCAGAGTTTATAGTGTTGAAATATAAAGGCAGATGATCAAAAATATCACCTGTCACATCTACCTTTGAAAATCTTCCTCATAGGCCTTCTGGTTTTTCAAAGACAGCCTGTTATCTAAAGTCCTTGGTATGAGGGGTAGTACTGTACAAGAAAGTAAGCCCTCTTTAGGTACTGGAAGGGTGCTACAAGGGCTCCCTAGAGCCTTCTCTTCTCCAGGCAGAACAACCGAACTCTCACAGCCACTTCTCCCAGGGAATGCTGTGTTATAATGATGATACTCTTCATGCAGCCACAGCACTGAAGTGACTGTGTTGATCTCACCTGAACTGGTTTCAGATGGTAAGAACAGGCCAGTTCCCACAGACACCACCCCAGGAAACTAAGACAAATCTCAGACTAGATTAAAAACTGAATATGGCTGCTAGAGGCCCTGGGTGCTGCTCCCCACCGCTTTCAGCCCTGGGGGCTCTTACAGGACCAGGTGCTTCTGAAAAAGAAAGGCATGAGGTGTGAGCAAGCTGATGCGGAAAAGTAATTTCAAGCAAGAAAGAATGATGGAGGGATTTTCAGAAGGATCAAAGGAACAGGAGTTTTCCCTCTTAGTGAAGCTGCTAGATGAGACCCTAAGTCACCTCTAGAAGGGAACACAAACCACCTGGCAGCTCTGATGGAGCTCAGAAGCAAACTCAGCACCGGTGCTTGAGCAGCTCATTTAAGATCCAACTTTCTTAATTTTCAGTATGGAATTACTTCACTGCTCAAACTGAAGGACTGAATGCAAAAAGCTTTTTTTCAAAAGCCATAATTTTCCAGCTAACAGAAATATATCGTGTCTCCAGCATGGAGAAGTGTTTGCCTGGTGTACAATGTCTTGGTTTATATTTAAACCAGCCGTGGTGTTCAGTGACATCTAGGGACTGCCTTCGAGAATTGCATTGTCTGGAAACCACATCATGTCCATATGTCTCCTTCAAACAGCAACTGGGGGGTTGAACCCTAAACCATCACTTCCAATTACGGTGGTCAATGCTGAAGTCTGCAGGTAGACATTTCTGTCTTCACAGTGACTGAGAAATGCAATGTCATGACATGTGGAAACAGATAAATGCTGAGGCACTACTTTATATTTTCAATGAAACATTCTGAGCTACTTTAATATTAGTTTTTGACCTGAGTAGAAAGGTTGTGCTCACCCCTCCACAAGGCACCGTGGGCAGGGGGATATTTATTTATTCAGTACACAGCTGCGCTGGGCAGGGCACGTCTCCAGGATGGAGGATCACCGCCTCCCTAAGATTGTGCTCTATGCTGAGCTTGCCACCGACTGCCGCAAGAGAGGAGCCCCGAAGAGGAGATACAAGGACTCCCTCAAACAACACCTCAGCCTTGGCCATATTGACCACCATCAATGGTCCGCTCTGGCCTCCAATCGGGAGGCATGGAGGCACACCATCTATAACGCTGCTGCTTCCTTTGAGAGCGCACGCAGGATCAGTCTGGAAGAAAAAAGCACAGAAAGAACCGTGCCTCGCCAATACAGCCTGTGGAGACTCCACTGTGCCTTTTGCGACCGGACTTGCCTATCCCACATTGGCCTTTTTAGCCACCAGCGCGCTTGCAGCAAACGTGGGTAGAGCCCTTCTCAAATCTTTGTTTGCGAAGCCCAGCCATGATGATGATGATGACACAGTAAATATAGGGGGGTGCCAGCAGAGTGTCCTTAGTCACATTCTAGAGTATGAACCAGCTTACAGTATTATTCATTAAGAATCAAGATACTTATTTATTAGTTTCTCTTTTTTTTTTTCCTTTTGTTTCTATTCTACAGGTGAACAAATATCAGTTTCTTCTTAAGCAGCATTTCTCCTTTTCAATTCCACTTTGGAGATTTGGGGAAGCTACTTTTAATTCAATTTACCTTTCAAATCCCCTGCTGTTGGTATTCCTATGCATCAGCCACCTGGAAAGCACCTGCTGATTTGGAGGAGCAGGGCCTGGTTGTGCTTGGCATGGGAGCACAGGAGCAGCAGGGCAGGGCACCACAGGTGTTGGGAGACATCAGTGCCTTCCTTAAACAGGCTGCTGGGGAAGACAAAGGGAACAGGTCAAGATATGTCTCAAGCTAAAAATTCCTTCCTTTGTAACACCCAAACCTGCTCAGGATTGCAGAAATGAATGCAAAAAGCAGGGACCAAAGGGATCATATTGTTCTGCACAAAAAATACTCTGGAGGTTTCGTTCCCATGACAGGATTGTTACAAACCCAGGATTACTCTGCTGAGAAGCCATCTGGGCTGTAAAGACAAGCAAGTTCATGCTTGGTGGACTGAACAGCAGGATGAGCCGTAGTGGAACCGTGGGACCTCACACTGTCACTGTAACTGGGTTGCCAGTACCTGAAAACCCTGGTAACAACCAGAGAAGTTCCAGCTAGGAAGTCTACTAGTTAAATAGAAAGAAGGGCAAGATGAGGCACAAAAGGACCTTGTAGTTTAAGGGTCTAGGGTCCCAGAGCAATCTCTATAAAAGAACACTAGACCTCTTTTCTCTATTCCCCTTCTCAGATTTAGTGAGGGATGTCAGAGCATTTCAATGGCTCTCAGTAATCTTAGCTGTGGGAGAGTCTCCTCAGGAATATGATTTGGATATGTGGTGGGCAGCCTTTCCTCTGGCTGTCAAAGGAGCTCAGCTGAGATGATGTGTAAACTGGTAGGTACCCTGATCTCCAAAACATGGCATGAATTTTGATCTGCATTTCTAGTGTGGCAACCTCAATCAGCTCTGCTGACAGTTCATTTCTCAGTAAGAGATTATGTACTGAGAAGTGGTGGAGGGAAACATGCTTACTTGTTTATTGGCTTTATTTTTAAATTCAGATATGTTTTTTGAATGTTGCCTGTAACACTACACTGCTGGGAGGGATTCCAGTGCCTCTCATTCCTTGAGGTTTTTGGATCTGTGGTTACTCTGCTGTTTGCTGGATAGCATTTACTGCTCGTGCTTATAACCAGGGAGCAATTTGTGCTATTACAAACATATAAGTAACTAAATAACCCTATTCTGTTTTGAATGTCATACTGTGTGTCTTTCCAGGGATACCCCAGCTTTCAGTGCACACCAGGCAGGCTGTGGGGATGCTGCCCACTCCAGGAGCACTCAGCTAAGCCGTACTTACACCTTGGTCCATGCAGTTGTGCACCCCTTTTGTTCTGCTGCTGCTCCACTGACAGCCGGATCCAAAGACTGGCTGTGTCACACTGGTCCTGATGTGGCTCCTCTGTTTCTGGTTGACCTTGGATGGGGGTGGAAAGGGCATGAGGTTAAGTGCACCAATCCACATGCCCTTGCCCTGCTGTTTGGTGGTCACTTGAGGTTCCAGCTCTTCCCCCTTCTGCCATCTGTTTCATATAGGTTTTTCTCATGTTAATTACTAACCTACTTATTTGCTTATGAATAAGATAAATTATGTTTCTCCTTGGAGAAATCAAATACTCCCAATCTGAGGTTCCTTCAGAGAGAAACCTGTGCCCAGGCTCAACAGAAATAATTGCCTTTGCCCCAATGTAATGACAAAGAGATAAGCAATCTCTATGGCCCAGCAGTTTAGTGAATCTATCTTCCCTTCTGAACAGCTGGATTAAAGCTTTGTGCTCCCAGGCTCTGGAATAGTTTCCGTCTCTCAGAGAATACAAATAATTGTTAAGAAAAAACCATGCTATCACAGTTGTCATATATTTCTTGGTTGAGTTATCTGCAATAACTTATCTATTATCCAAGGTTTATTGTTTTGGCACCTTTGGGAAACATACATGAAGTACAGTGAATATAAATCATCTTGAATTTTGACAGTATCTTGAGATTTATGGAGAAACACATTTTGTATGTGGAAAGATGGGAAAATTATTGATTCTAAACCTGCTTAGAATGGTCTCAGTATAGTAAGACAATGTGAGCATAAGTTTAACTTAGGATCCATGGAATAATGCCAGTGACATGAAAATAGTAAATGATTTTTAAGCAGCTTCACTGAAGTCAATGGGGGCAGGGAGGGAAGCATTTTTTATTTAAGTCATGGGTAGACTGACAGTCAGTGCTTTTGAAAATCCTGCCAAAAATTTGTACTGTTTATAACAAGTCAAGAGTCACAAGGAAGTCTTTTCTATTTGATTTTCAAGGAAAAATGTTTGCCACCAAAAGAGTGGGAACAACCTTATTTCAGTCTCTGTTAAACCCAGAGAACCTGAAGCTATAACACTACTGACATTTTCCATTAAATTTTTTTGATTTCTAGTCTCTCGTGTACAGATTCTTTGTTTCCTCCTAGGTACTGTAATACACCTCTAATCATTAAGGTGATTCCCAGAGCATGGAAGCAAGTGACATAACTTCTTTTCAACTTTATTCAGCCCACCCATGTCCTAGGCAAATCTTTCAGCTTCAAATCAGATGCAAAACAAAGAAAAAGTTTCTGCTTCTGTTGCCCCAAGAGAAGAAAGACAAGTTGGCTGTCAGTCCTGCCTCTGGTTGTCAGTCCTGTCCCTGGCTGCCCACTCAGCTCAAGGCGTTGGTCTCATGACATCCTTCTCTGATGGAACATAAATCTGCATCTTATTCTTGCATAGTTACTCCAGTAAAATGTCACAATACCAAGCTGATGCATTTTGATGAATTAAAATTTGATTACCACTGAAAAAATGCCATTGTGATAAAACCTGGATAGTTTGAAACAAATTAAATTGGTTTGGGCTGGATTAATGACTAATTTAATTGAAAGTGCTCTTTTAAGAAATATAAAAATATTTCCACCTCAAAGTTATTAATTTTATTAGGTCAGCCATTAACTTTCATTAACCCATATTTTAGAGGTCAGCCACTAAATGAAGTTATTAATTATGCACATAGATGTAATTTTTAATTTCTAAAATAGTGACAAAATAGAGTTCAAAGAAAGAAGCAAAATGGATATTGATTAAGAAATTACTAGAAAACTAAATCAAAAGAAATAAATATCCTAATGAGGTGATTATCACAGAAAAACACAGTGAAAAATGACCAATTCCAAAGTAAGAAAGTATACTAATAAGGATTTAAACACATATACTTGTATTTTCTGTTCTCTTCAAGAATAGAAAAGGTGGCTTTAGGGATTTCTGGCTGAACACACACAGAAGCACAGGCAATACCAAGGACAGGACATCAAGTCTCAGGATAACAACTTGTCCAAAAGTTTTTGTGCTGCATGAAACCAGTGGTTTAGAAACACAAGTCTAATGCTCCTTTGAAAAGAGACAGTGACTGATAGTTCATTTAATGCGCTATATGATCAGATCTCTGGTCATCAGTGGCAGAAGGCTTACAAAAGACAGACTTATACATCAAACATTACATTGCCTACTCTATGACAGTTTGGTTTACAAGCTTATTCCCATTATTTCCCCTGTTTCATAATCTTTAGGTATTATAGGAACTAACATCTAGGCTCCCTTTCTCATGAAAGATTGGATCAGCTGAACTTTCAAGGTCCTTTCCAGCCTGGGCTGTTCTGTGATTCTATTATTCTGTGAAAACACTGCTTATTAATTTTCTTATATTTTCAAAATAGTTTATATGTCCTATTAAAATAATGAATTTCTTTAAAAAAAAAAAGGCTAAAGATTCTGGTTCCATGTCAGTCTTACAAACCTTTGCATACGTTAAACAAATATGCAGCGCATGGGATAAATAACCATTCTTCTGGTCTGAGGTAGAGGAAAATAATGTGAAGTTAAGAAAAGTCAAGGACAGATTGAGAAAGGATGAGAACAGAACAACTGCTCTGAGTTTAATTATTTTCATGAATTATACAATTTGAAGAAAAGGAGTAAAGTGGTAGAGGATTTAGAAGAGGGCAGAGGTCATCAGTGGAGTAAAAAGAAAGGCATTTGTGGAAGAGAAACTTTTATAGGAAGTTTTTCTATTTTCTATAAAACAAGAGGAATTATAAATTTTAATTTTTATGTTCCATTTTTGAAGGGGAACAGAGCTGGGAGCTCAAAAATCCAAACATCTGCTTTCTGAAAAATATTCTCCCAATGCTAACTTGATCTTTATGTACATTAGTGAGGGTGCGTTCACCTTGGTATGTACAGCTTGGTTAGTTTTGTCCTGAGAGCACCATTTTCTACTTGATGCCACATTCCAAAATGGACCAGTGAACTGACTACACATTTCTTTAGCTCTGTTGGCAAGGGACACTTACTATGATGGTTGTAGCGTGGTGTTGGCTGGCTTTAGTCCTTAAAGGGCATCATTTGGCAAATCAAAATGCATCATATTTTCCCTTGTCTTTCCTCTGTCTGCAGTCTCCTAGGGCTGTAACAAAACACACAAAACCCCCAAGATCAAAAAAACACCAACCAACCAAAAAACCTCAATTAAGAACAAGGTAGTGTTTTATCTTAAAGAGAGCAAGTGCAAATATTTTCAGGTACAGCCACCAACTTTTGGTCCTTCTCTCACACAGAGCACAATAAAATGTGATTTCTTCTACGTATTAGATTTCTTTAGATTCTGGCACAGTTATGCCAAATTGTTGGAGCTTAATGACTTGCTTTAGAGCTTGAAATATGGTTACAGGACCTTCTCCTCATGCACAATTTATGTTCTTAGCAGCAGAAGAAACCCAACTGAGAAACTTGCTCTCAGAGGCTGCCACACTGTGCTGGTGGCCACTAAAGTGGTGAGAGATGTTTCAGGAGTAGTACAGTGAGGTAAAAACTGCTTCTTGCCCTGTGCTGACCTTCTGAAAAATGTCTTTGCTGTTTAGATCAGACTGATAGTCTTGTCTACTGGAATCCATTTTGCACAATCTGTGCAAAAGTCAAAGATAGGCATTAATGTTTCTATGGTACCGGTGTTTGTCAAATACCTGTCATGGTCAGCCCCTACTTCTTATACTGAGGGCATCAGATATTTTACCCTACACAGAGTTCTTACATCTAGCTCCAGCTTTATGTGCTCCTTTTACCTCATCTCCTTACTGCATAAAGAAATCAGGTCCATGTAGGAAAGCTGCAGTGGCTGACAGCCACTGATGTTACTCCAGCTTATGTACCTGCAGTCCCAGAGGGTTTGTTGCAGGTGAATGCCATCTCCAGCCATTCAGTCCCTTCTTTTCTTCACTCAAGTCACCATAGCCTTAGGCACCTTGGAGAAAAGAAAATGGATAGAATTCAACAGCCTTTGCCAGGTGGTGTCAGCATCATCAGCATCTCACTGTCATTGAGGCATTGCAAAGAGGATACAGAAGGAACCTGGATCTGTCCTTACAGGTTTGGCTTGTTCTTACAGAATAAAATAATTAAAGTAATTAGAAGCAAACCTTAATTTAAGACAACCCCATACATTGTTGTGGGGTTTTTTTGGTTTGGTTTGGTGTTTTTTTGTTGGTTTGGTTTGGTCTGGTCTGGGGGGGAGGGCTAGGGGGTTTTTTAAGGGAAAAGCATATTTGTAACCTTTTCCATGAGCATTTTTAGCTACAATGAGTGCATGGCTATTCGCTAAAGTCAACATAATATGTGCATCCCATAGAGACTGGGTGGCTCTTTAAATAACCAAACCTCTCTTTTTTTCCCAACTAAACAGCACTAGGGATCTCTGCAAAATTTGAGAAAAATGGAAATCAAGATTATATGACAATTACAGACTTTTCTTATATTTAAAACAAAAGAAGTTTCTCAGAGGGAAAAATCTCGATCAAATTTAAGTAGCATTTTTCCAGGCTAAGCTATGTACTTCTGACAAAAACACTGCCCATTTGCTTGTTCATCACATCAGAAAGTCTTCCTTGTAGTGCAGTCACCATAATTTTTAAGTAGTTTCAGCCTTTTCTTTACCTATGCCTGCACTAAACATTTTTTTCTGGGTTTTTTTTGCACTTTTACTTACATTAAACTGTGGTTTCAATTAATTCTCCTTATTTTTAGGGTATCAAATGACTTAAGAATCTAATGGCTTGAGATGCTGTGAGACCACTAAAACTGTCCTTGTGAGGCCATGGAGGGGTCTTGGATGTCTCAGACTTAAGCCCAAGC
Organism: Scytalopus superciliaris; assembly: GCA_013400415.1. Lineage (NCBI taxonomy): Eukaryota > Metazoa > Chordata > Aves > Passeriformes > Rhinocryptidae > Scytalopus > Scytalopus superciliaris. The sequence goes on along the minus strand of VXBX01002265.1, from coordinate 320,770 downwards.
AAAGTTGGAGGACTCCAGTTCAGTGTTCAAGGTATGAAGGGACAGGGGGTGATTTTTTTTCGCTCCTCTATAATAAACTGTTGTTTGAGACTCTTGATTAACTCAGTGGTAGATAGCAGTATTTTCCTTCTCTAGCAATCAATTTCATCTGGCCCTGGAGGAACCACCAACATGTAAATATTTGCTTTCCTTCAGTATTTCTCTAAAACACAAAATTCTCCTTTCTGCTGGAAAGGGACAGGTAATGGGGAGAAAGCAGGGGAAATTTAAGCCGACAGCGGATTCTAAAGACTTTTTATATTCTTTGTAACTCGACTCTCTTCAGATTAAATGAAAGAGCTGGTAAGGCTACAATCTCATGTTGAACGTGCTGCATACCAGCCTGAAAACTGGCAACCTTCACTCAGGCTATGAATCAGATTGCAAAAGCTGATGTTCACATAACTAAACATTTTCCAAGACAAATGCCACCCGTGGCTGCTGCCTGCCTCAGCTTGCTCTGCCGGAGATGATATTCATAGCCCTGACCCAGGAGGGGCTTGGGAGGAATATGTTCCCCAGCAGCTGAGGAACAGCAATATGATAACTTCATTCCATGAAATGTAGTGTTGGAGCCTTAGCCCTCTGAAAGGAGGGAACAACGGGGAATTTCTGTACTATTGGGTCCATTACCTTCTTTCTTTGTGGCCCGCATGTCCTCCCAGTTATAAAAATGGTCTAAGAATGGAATAGCAGTAAAGCATTACCATAGCTTTTCTTCTGGTATGGGGAGATTTGGGTCTCCTTGCCCAGATTCTCACGTTCTGAGTGCAGTGTAAGCAGTGCTTTGGGAGCTGTTGGTAAAGGCTCACCAGAAATGTGTGGGATTCAAGCATGTGATACAAGCTCATAAATTCGGCCCTGATACTTTGGTGCTCCTTTGTGTCCTTTGTTCTTGCATACACCCAAATGTCAGGGTGCTCTTTGTTCACATTCCTTGCTGAGGGGGCAGGATGCAGGTACTCAGGGTACTGCTGACTGCCTGAACTATGCTTTAAACTGAGATTATTTGAGTTGGAGCTAGGTAAATAAACTGGCTGAGGCTGCTAATATGTCCTTTAAATATTTGTTTACTTACTGCATTCCAGTGGTGTGGCTTACTCACTATCGCATCTACTTTTGTCAATAGAGGAAGAAAAGAAAACCATTCTTCTCTGCACTTAGGGTCTGGAAGCCAAGTATCTGTCTGGAACAATCTTGAAGGACTGATTTATAGACATCCAGGAATACACATTTATAAAGAAGAGGCAGTGTCCCAATGCCATACATAAAAGTGGGGATTGATACAGTGCCTAAAAAGCAGAATTATAACAAAAAAGAAAACCTAGAAGTTTTTAATAATAAGTTTTTAATCTGTTCTCTTTGAAGTAGTTCTTTTCCTTAAATGAAAATATCTTACTAGCTATCAAGTTTACCTGTCTGAAAATTATTTTCACAATATTTTTGTTAGGGTTTACGTATCCTTAAAAGTGCAACTGTTTTTTCTCTTGAAAGAGGAGTCTTTGGTCAGCAATCTCACACAAGTTCATGAGATGGTGTATGTGAATGTAAATTCTACTCCTAAAACGAAGTGGCTCATCATCTTTCAATGGGAAGCTATGCTAGAAAACGGAGAGAGCTGCCTTATGGTTATGAACATTACTGTATACAAGATGTCAGACAGTCTCATATAGTTCAGCCAGAAGGATCAGATGATCCCAGAACACTGAGAGAACTGGCACACAGAAGTAGAAGTCTGGTAGAAACCATTATAAATACACCCATCATACTGACTGTGGTAGCTTTTGACTAGAGAATAATAAACTTCCTAGCTATATTTAATGAAAGAAAAACACAAACCAGGCATCTACTGAGCCGTTTGTCAGTATTCATGATTTCAGAACAATTTTGAAGAAAAACATAAGTAGAGATGTGGAAGAAATACAACAATACTTACCAAATACGGATTCTGCAAAGCTTATCTGGCAGATTTTGTGCTAAGCTATTCCTGGGTAAGGGGAATGAACGAGAGCCAAACAATCCGGACTTGTCTAAAACACTTGCTTTGATCATGTCCTACATGAGAACTGAACTGGGGTGGAGAAGAGGATGAAAATAGAAAGCAATCATCAGGATAGAAATACTTCATCAGGAGAAAGTGAGGTGTTGCTTCAAGTGGGTACCTATGGAGCTGGAAGGTGGGTTTTTATTTTTCAAAGGTTGGTCATGAGGTGGGGCTGATTTTATATTTTAGTTGATGGTCTTCCCATACAAAATGGATACTCACAAAGTTTTCTAAAAACAGCACAGAGTAGAGGTACACTGCGTCAGGGGACTATGAACTAGTTTCAGAAGTAATGTGTTTTAGAGATTAGGCAGTGGAAAGTTCCCCAGTGTTCTGATGGCCAAGTATATACTGACTTTGAATAGCCCAAAATCATGTTTAGTGTCTTACCAAACTGGTCTCAAAATGTGGTTTTGCTGAATAAGCTCGAGTTTTGTGATACATTTACCTACAAATCTGTTTTCCTTCTTCAGCACTGATTTTTTTCTGTTTCTCGGCTTCTGAGTGTTCTGAAGTGATTCTCATGACAACCATTGGGAAGGAAAACAAAACCCCAAAACAAGTAAGAGGAAGAATGCTTGTGTTTCAAGATAGCAGCAAAAATGAGTAACCGGCTCACTGAATGTTCCTTTGTTTTTTGGCAGGATTATGCAAAAAGCAGAAGAGAAGGACTTTTTTTTAAGGATTAAAACAGATGCTTGCTGGTAAAGGTAGCTCCTACACAGGGTTTCAGATAGCTTGACAGGGTAATGCATTTTCACTGATGCACTGAAAGAAAACCTCAACATGTATCAGTAAGAGAGTTTTTGAAGGGTAAGGGCGCCAGTGAGCTGTGCTGTGTGTATTTGGCTTGCAGATGGGCTTAAGCAGCAGCTTGTGCTTAAGGGTGAGATTGAGGGGGAGAATGATCTTACTGCATCATCCAGCTCTCATGTATCACAGTTCCTGGACCTCACTTGTGGGAAAATGAGTTTTTGGGGGTACCCACAGGCAGTCAGGGGGATTACACTAATCAGTGCAGGTGCAGGGGACAAGGTCTGACTTGCTTATTGAAGACCATGCTCGGGAAGAATCAAGGGGGTGTGTTTTCTGATGGGGATTTTTTAAGGGCAACCTGCCAAGCATTTCAGCAGCTAATTATATTGGGAGTTTATTTTTTGAAGTGTTTATAAGTGATCCAAAAGAGGGAGGTTTGATTCTTCCACTTGACATGTGCCAAATATAATTGGAATGATCACACACTGGTCAATCTGTGAACAAATTGGATTTGCAATTTTGGCAATCACCCGGCTTTTGAAAGGCGGTCTGGAAATCAGGATGGTTTGTTTCATGCA
>VXBX01002265.1:248907-317337 GCA_013400415.1 Scytalopus superciliaris | reverse complement strand
GGATAGAAATTAAAAAAAAAAAAAAAAAAAAAAAAAAAGAAAAAAAAAAAGAAAAGAAAAAATAGAACAGAAAAATAAGCACTTTCTCACTAGACAAATAAGATCTAGGATGAAATCTGCATCTTTTGAAGTTGATGGCAAAATTCCCATTTGCCATGGTTTCACTCCAAATCTTTCAGCAGTGAAGCTAGTAGTTCCCAGATCTGCAGAAAAATTGCTATGAAAAGTAATCTGGTGAGTTATCTTTTTTCTTTGCAAAGATTCCCAACTGTAAACACTGCGTATGATGAAGCTGACATTGTCCTACTGTTAAACTCCCCTGATTTATAGAAATTAGGAAGCCAGGAAAGTCAATACCTTCTTTAGGTCAATAACATAATGAGAGGGGAAATGTCTAAAAGTGCTTAAAACAAAGGCTGAGAACTTTTTCCCGTTCTGTCTTCAGTATTCTTGAACATCTGGTCTCTTATCAGCCTGTCAGTCTGAAAGTCTGGCTCAAGGTCAGTTGTTTCTATCAATTTCTTTGCTTTTACTCCTTATGTGCTCTTCTAAATTGTTCATGTCCTTCTCTTTCAAAGTCTGTGGGGCTTACTTTTTAAAAACCTAGAGGGAAAAATAGGAAAAAATAATAATTTCTTGTTCTGAATATTGCTATTTCATCTGTTCTCCCTATTTATAATTATTATTTTTGTTATTAATTTTAGGATTCCCAAAATATACTAATTAGAGATTAAAAAACTACAAGCCAAGTAAACTCCTCTTTTGTTTTCTTTAACTATTTAAGTCCTGGTTCAGCAAAGAAACTTAGTTCCCTGTTAAGTGTAAACATCTTTTAAAGTTCAGTGTGACCTTAACATCCTATATGTATTTCCCAAGAAAAATGGAATATATCTGTATATCTTTCACTTATAGAGCTTCACACTGTGAATTTTAGATTGCCACTGCCCCTATCAAGTAACCTTCACTCTAGGTTCTTCTACTATCAGCTCAGCTCTTTTGACTTTAGTGGCAGCAAAATACGTTTATTAAGTTACTTCTCTCTGTGTTGGATATCAGTTGTTAGAATGCATGACAAAATCCAATCTTCAAGAGAGGTCATTGATTTATAAACTTTTCTCATTGATGCATATTTGTATTTGTGACAAAGATCAAAAACTCAATAATTACTTAGTTGTCCTAGAAAATGTCATTTTTGCATGATACACTCAAAAACAAAGAGAAATTACAAGTGTTTGTTCAAATAAAATGATAGGAAACTAAACCAAAACACTCTGTAAATGCAATATTGAAAAATATGAATATAGGCACAAGGATGCTAGATTTTCTAAGTCAGATGTTCACTTTCAATGATTGTAAATTTTTGTCAATGGCAAAATTGCTTTCAAACAGTTTATTAACCCAAGTTAATAACAAGAAGCTCTATCAAAAGCCAAGTTAGCTATTGTTCTGCTGGCTGCTACGGATGGCGTTTAGCCTGGCTGAGAGCAAGACTCCCACTGAAATGGATGAGCCGTCAGAGTTCTGCGTTTTTGAATGGCAGCCAAACTATACTCAAAATTTAATTCTTTCATCAATACTATCCCTACTATATCTCATTTTTGCAGTAAATTTTGTTCCATAATATGAAGTGCAGATACTCAGTTAATGATTAAGTAAAGATAAAAATTTAAAAGCAAATTAAAATCTATGGAACTCATACTAATGTTAGCATTTTACCATCACATAAATGTGCAGAAAGAACCACCAGGTTATGTAAATAAATGAATTGTGTTGATTTTCTGTAGTTATAGAATCACCTGAGATGTCAAGATATTCTTTGTGCTCCTTTCTACAAAAATATCCATGTAGATCGGTATGGCCCATGTACTCATAGTAGTGATGTACCACAGAAATATCTAAGAAGAAAAGTAACAATAACCATCTTTCTCCCCTTTCTCTCCTGTGTGCCAGATTTTATAGTGAGTTTAAAAGTGTATTTTTCTTTGATTCTGCTGAGTTGATACACAAAAACAAGGGGGAAAACAAAAATTCCAGGACAGCAAATGCAAAAAATAGGTTTTTTACTTAGTTCTGAGTGGTCTTGGCAATCACATGTGTTAGGGATAGATGTGCAAAGCCCACAAGAACTGCTTCATTGAGGTGAGTGTGGTCCATTGCCAGTACACTTGCTCACAGCTGAACGCTTCTGACACTGCTGCTGCCATTCCCCTGGCAGGCTCACCCTGCCCAGCACTCAGCATGGCTGTTAATAATCCACAGGAGGAAGAGTTTTGCTACCAAAAATTGCTTTGCCTGTGACATCATTTTTCTTGAGAGGGATTCCAAGTTCTAACCGTATTTCTGGCTTTGCAGAATGCTTCACAGGTTTCTGTGCAGTCCTTGTGTGGGGGCATTGCTAATGTTTGTGCTGTGCCAATTTTAGGCTTTTGGCTTTGTGGAGAAATAAAAGGATGTTTAGTACCATCTGGAGCTCAACAGAACAACAGACATCTCTTCTATTAATCCTTAGTTTGTTCAACAAGACTTGGACTTTGATTCTTCCTGCTCTTTGTGCATGAAAAAATTGGTAGTGTATGTATGTCTCACAGACACTTGTCAAGAAGCCTTGGTCAGCTTCTCGTATCGCCCCAGTGATAGTAATTTCATTTAGAACTTACAAAGTTTTAGGAAAAAAAACTCAAACAAACAAAAGATAGAGGATGGAAAACATGGATACTCTTGAGCTACTGGAGAGCCCACTGCTGTTCTCGCTGACATCCATGGTTTCTTTTAAGCTGTGATTTGCCTGGGGCTGTAACCCTATTGCTGGCGACATATTAGCTAACAGCTCTGTAAATTAAATACCCTCTACTTTATTTTAAACTCTTCAAATATGTTCAATAAGACATTCTTAAGAATGTCCTTAGGCTTTCAATATAAAACTCTCTAAAGTTAATTCCTAATGATTTCAAGAAGAATTGGATCACACCTTTTCAGCATATAAGCTATTTTAATGTAGTTTCCTTTTTGTTTTTTTTTGTTTGCTTGAGGTTTTGTGGTTGTTTTTTTGTTTGTTTGTTTTTTGTTTGTTTTGGTTTGGTTTTGGGGGTTTTTTTGTTGGTTTTGGTGGGGTTTGTTGGTTTTTTTGGGTTTTTTTTTGAGTGGTGGGATGGTGGCGGTTTATTTTCATTTTGGCATGTACTAAAGGGCTTGTAGGACCACAGTGGAAAAGCAGCAAAAATGAGTATTTTCTTTCTTGCATTCTTTTTTTTATTGGCAATGAGAACTCCAATTCTGTATTTATCATTCATGTGATACTTCTTTCCACAGATGTTTCAAATTAGATAGACTATGTAGCATCTGCGTACTCTCACCAGCAAATAGTCAGCACCCAAACTTGCCAAATGAGAAGGTGCCTTTGCTTGGCCTGGTCTCCCGTTGGCTCTGGACCTAGTAAGCACAAACTGTGGCCATTCTTAGTGTCTCTAAGACAGACTATTTGCTGTTTGTTTGCTTTAGGGTAAGCCAGCAGGTGCTTAAGCACCACTGCCTTTCTAAACAAAATAGACATGTATGTAAGAGAACCTTGCACAGAATTCCACTCTGCTGGGAAGGAGAGTTGCTGCATTCACCACTCTTCCCCTACCATGTTCCCACAGTACAGATGCTTATTTAAAACCTCTTTTTTTTTTTGTTTCCCACGTTCTTGCTCCTTTTTGATAATGTACATATAATTGTGAAAATATAAAGGGGCCAAAGGTTTGCTATTGGAGTGATGGATGCCCAGGACAGCCGGGGTTCATCCAAGATGGCAAGTCTTCATTAGGATGTAGCTTTAATTATTTTGTGGGCACATACCAATATTACAAATAATTTGCTTTTACTTTCTTTAACACCACGGAGACCACAAGGAGATAAGCATATTACTGTGCTGTCCTTTAAAATAAGTGAGTAGTCCAAAATGACTGTACACAAGTAGTAAGCTGAGCAGTGCTGTCAAGGTCCCAACACAGACAATCTAACAGGAGCAGTTTAGAAAGAGACTTTCATCTTTCAAACATGCCTATGTTCAGTTCCTTCCATGTATTAGTCCTGGAAGTGTTTTAAACACAGGATGTTCCTCACATTGCACATGGGGAGTGCAAGGCTGGCTCAACCAAGAGATTGCAACCAGCAAGTGGCAGATTGGTGAGCTGGATGGACACAATTGTTTTGCCATTTTTCCCAGCCTGGGAGCCTGGTCCTTGGTCACTTCTGTTTTCAAAAACGTGTGAACAAAATTTCATTTTCCTTTTTAATGAGATGACGCTTTATTTCATGCCACTAACTCTGATGTGAAAGCTGCATATAACACCCAAATTCAGGAGTATAAAAGAGAAGGCTGTCGGACTTTGAGAATAAACTTATCTATGTTTGCCCAGAGAAAATACAATATTAGCAGAGGTTACTTTTATTTCTGCATTGACCTTAGAAAATCACTTTATTCTTACTTATAGTAAGAATTTTTCTGTGCTGGTTCACTCCTTGGCTGCCTTGCTGAGTACACAAATATATGTGGATAAAATACACTTTTGTAATAGAAAGCAAAATTACTTGATTTGGTTCTGTTTTGGATTCATGGGGTAACCTTGGTGAAGGAATTATATCCAGGCACTCAAACTGAATCGTACCTACATCATATCTGCACCCTGAGTTATATTTGGCAACGTACAAGTATGTTGAAAGTCATGGGAAGTGAACAGACCTTGAAAAAATATGGATACTCCAAATGTTGATATCATTGCTGTAAACTTTTTCATTCCTCTGGTATTTGGAGTACTCTACACTGTTTAATTTGAGCTATTAACATTCCAAATGAAAGTAGCAAGAACTCCACTATAAGTTTATCTTTCTTTGACTAATCTTAACATGCACCCAAGTCCCTGTCTCGCTTTCCAAGAACCACATGGTACGGTTATATTTCAGAAGCATGTTATCTATGCTGTTTGCTTTAGCCATTTACTGACACTGCCTAAGTGGCCCCCCTGGAAGCACTTACCTCCCTCCAGTGACTATATAGGGAGTTTGCTCTTCTAGTTTTTCTCTTCTGAATCAGAGCAAAATTGGATCTTACAGTAGACTAAACCAAATGATGCCAGTAAGTCCACCAGTGTCAAGTTAGAGTTCTGATCCTTTAAATCTTATTCATGCAAGTAAATCAGCAATGCTTTTTGTGGAGTGGAAGAGAAGCAAAGCTATGTTATTAAAGGGCACGGAACCAGGGCTTCAAAACTTCTACGGCTTTTGCTCCACTCAGCCTTAAAATTCCCATGCTCAGCTCCCTCCCTCCATTGCTGTATTATAGCCAATTTCTAAATAATATTCCCAGCACAATATAATCCTGAACTTCAAAGAAGACTTTTTTTTCTTTTTACAGCTGTAGTAAAAGCACAGTTATGAAATTAAACATCAGCTAATAATATAATAATAACAGAAAGGGCAAGACACAATATAATCTAATCAAAGACATTCAGTCCAGCATTACTTATGGACCAAAGACCACATATAGATACACAGACATGCAGAAGCACTCATGAAACCTGCTACACAGAATCTACCCTTAGCTTACCCAGTCTCTCCACTTTATTATTGACTGATGAAGTAAAGCCTTTTGGCATTAATTTTAAAAATGCAATGACTACTTATAAAAGATACTGAAGAACAGGATTTGAAAGAATCTTTTTTCTCTGCATGCAGTTTCAGCTGGCTTTGGTGTGTTTTAACATTCAAATCTGACGTGTCAGAGCATTTTCTTTAGTACAGAATTACTAGATCAATGGATTGTTAGTACAAGGAAAATAATGACAAGTGAAGAAAAAAGGAAAGTGCTATGATGATAAAGCACCCATTTACAACTTTCTGTATCTCTATGCACACACTCTACTGCAGGGATTTCAACCCCTTTTTATTTCAGTAAAGTTTGTTTGCTCTGAAAGGCCTTGAAATGTACAAAGACAAACTTAAGAGTAATATACATGAAAATTACTGAAATATAGAATGAAGAGACTATGGGGAACAGTAGAAGAAAAGTCTCAGGGGGCTGGAACACCTGAAAAACACTTGAAAGAAAAATTATTTTTCTTGTTCTAAAATCTTTCTATTTCAAAAACTTTTAAAAATGGGCAATTCTTGTGGAAGGCAGTGTTTTGTGGAAAATTCCATTCTGTTGAAAAAAATTACTTTTGGCAAAACCAAAATTCACAGCTGTGATTCAAAGAAGCAGAGAATACCACATACCAAGAAGAGCACAGTCCTCTTTCAGCACCCAGAAAAGGGGACACTGGCCTCCATACACTTCTCAGTACTTATGCAAGGATAGTCCCTTGCTGTCATCATTTCAGTTATGTAGGTCTGCACGTGGTTGCTGATAAATGTGTGTCTGTGGTGCTGCTTAAGTAAAATGTAATACAGGGAAAGTTTTGTACCTCCCAAAGAACATATGGCATGAAGACACTTCTAGCTCAGATACTTGGAGTATCTGCTAACATCACCTGCTGAAGTAAAAATCTGTTTAAAATATATTGTCATTTCAATTAAAGTTAATTCTAACACAAAAGGAAAATATGCAGTATTCCCATAATATTATGTCTAATTCATTGACCTTAGTAGGAGCTGGTCATCAAATTTCTCTTAGCAGTAGAAAGTAGTGGGATGCTCACAGTATTATTTTACACAGTTATGCAAATTGAAAGGTTTGGTAGTAAGAAAAAGGTAAAGACAACTACAGACAACTTTAGAGAGTTAAGTACAGCTACTAGATTGTAAAGGGAAGATGTATTTTTAGAATGCTAGCCGTGTTATACAAGTGTTTCTCCAAGACAAGAATGCAAGGGTTGAATGGACTGTACAAAATCCCCCAGGGAAAGGTGAAGTGAATACTTGGTGGCTGCTTGAGCCCACATGGGGAGTGCAGTGAAGGAGGGTGAAAGGAAGAAGGAGAACTGCAGCCAGGAAATCTGACAAGCACACAGGTGACACTACACAGACTTTGAAGAACACACAAGCAAAGAATAAAGATTTAGGTAAGAGAGAGGAATAAAATTTCTTGATATTTTGACCCTTCTCTGCATGTATCTCTGAATGGTAAGAGACTGAAGAAAGCCAATTCCATATGACTGGTCAGAGGTTCTTAGATGAAGGGATTGNTGGGGTGGACAGCTCTGGATGAAGTTATTGTTGTTTTTTTTCTTATATTTGTACATATATGTATTGTAACTTTCCTGTAAATATATGTATATAGTGTTTTTCCAGTTTCAGGGTTTTTTTTCCCTTCCCTCCTTTCACTGGGACCGTGCGGGTCTTGGGGAGGTTTGGCATTTTGCTAAGGTCGAACCCACGACAGGGGTACTTTTTTCAATGTCAAATACAGCAGAGTTTATCTTGCCATATCATCTGGAAGCAACAAAGTGCAACCATGGGGTTCAGTTCATTAACTCTGATTAAAATGTGATGATATTTCTGGCTAAAAAGGATGGGAGTTCAGACTCATCATGGAGTCCTGGAAATTTTCAAAAGCTTGTATTTATCATACATTGCTTCCTTAGATTTTCAGGTTTGAAGTCACACTGCAGAGGTAGAATTCCCTTTTCTTTCCTTAGTTCAAAAATTTCTAATGGATGTAATACAAATCAAGGAGCCAAGGCACCAGGAGGGATTAACAAAATTGTTCATGCTTTCTGTTGACTCTGCTTACTGCACCACATAAGCAAGTATAAATATGGGCTGCAAAGAATGACCCTGTCATGGAAGGTAGAATCCATATTCAATTCCTCAGGCACCAAGAAAATACCTGCATAAGAAGAGATCTTTGTGGTTCAGTAAAGTGTGAAGTTCTCTAGTTTTAGAGCAGTGCACAAGACCATTACAAAAAGGAGGTATAGGCCCCTGACGACCCATTTTCAGGAGGAAATGTGAAAATGGTCTTGAGAACAACCTGAAAATTTTATTTTCTTCCAGGAAATCAGTTGGAAAAATCTTCAACTATTTTGGAATTAAACTCTGATGTGTTGCATTGCCCAAAATCATCTTTCCACTGCTCCTGTTGATTTCAGTGGCTATCAGATAGAGTTGTAACTGTTGATACAGAAGGTGGTACAATATACTTAATTTTGGGCTTAGAGATGTCAGATCAGATTTGTTAATATGTTTTAATTGCTCAGCTGCCATTGTACCAAGTAGAGGCAGGCAGCATAATAATATTCTTGTGAAATATGTGAATCAGATTAGGTAACTTAAATCTTAGAGCCATTATATAAATCCCTATGATCAACTAATACTTCAGATCACTTAAACTGATCAGGTTCATATTTTTAATTCAAGTAGTAGCCTTAAAATGATTTTTTTTCATCCAAGGTTATATGTTTGTTACCTATTAATATCTATGATTCTTGGTTTAGCTTTTGCTACCTGCAGAAAACTTTGAAAGACAAACATAGAGAATCTATGGAAATTATGCATTTGTTTGGACATGTCAGAATTTTAAGGCTTATTACTCTGCTAATTATATTAACCTTTACTTATCTCATAGTCTACACTGTTCAGACACCTATTCTAGTTTTCATGGCAGTTTATAAAATAATTTCACTAAAATCCAGAAAGAAACTCTCCATCTATCATGGAGGTACATGACTTTCTTTAAAAACAGCCTAGGCTTTGTGGGAGAAAAATGACTTTTTTATCTTTGTGACAGAAATCCCACATGACAGCCCTGTTTATGCTACAGAAAATAATGATTGCTGACAGTCTCAAGGACCACCCGGTGGATTATTTACATTTGAAACATTTGAAATCAACTCTGTTTAGATAATGTTTCAGTTTTGCATCTGGCTTGCCTGCACATGTTGCTTGTATGCTGTATTAAGGCTAGTACATTGGAACTGTAATCAATAATGTCCAAATTTCATACTGTCAGCCAGGATCTATTAATGTGGAACTGCCGAGTTTCGTGCTAAACATTTTGTTCATTTGGATTTTGGAGCCCAGTTGTTAACAGAAAACTCTTCATGTTTAATAAAACTGGCCTTTTTAAAATGTAAATGAATTAGGCTTTTTATTCTGACATTGCCCCCAGGAGAAGAATATAAATATATATTTTTTATATTATAACATGTAAAAGAAAGATATTCCAGGCTACCTGAGTTCCTTAGGCTTGGAATGTACACCGTTGTAAGACATCAACAAGTAATATTGTTAAATTAAGAATGCTAGATTAAGATAACTCATTTAGCAATGTATGATTTAAACAGTTTTAAGAAATAACGACTTTTCATGAGATCTCTATTTCTTTCAGTTCAGGAATTCTCTTTTCAGCTCTTTGTTTTGCCAAGAATATTTCTAAATTGACCAAAAGAAGAATAACTTGAAGGGTTTTCTATTAATCTAAAACAATTATCTGAATATGAAGTTAGATACATACATATTTTTATCCATCATTTTTCTAAGTACCAAAAAAGGCAATGGTGAAATAAGCAGATAGCTTGAGTGTTTCAAAGATTAATATGCCATAATAATTCCTATTACAAAAGTAGATATGAACTTCTATTGCTGTTAATTATATCTTTTCCTTTCTTAGATTTTTAATTTTTCATTCACAGTGGCAGTGATGCATAGTTTCAGTTCACATTCCAGTTTGGAAATATTTGTTAATAGGATTTGAAATTGTGTCTCCTTCTTTAATTTAGGAGGTCATGGAGAAAAAAAATCATACTTATTTTTGAAATGCAAGTATAAAGCATTTATAAACGGAGATCATCCTGAAAGATTGCCAACAGAATGAAATTTGGATGGCAGTTTCAAGGAACAAGTTAATCTTCTCTACTACAGACTCCAGAAAGCACTCTAGAAGGCATTTCATGAAACCTGCCTCTCTTAACTGACTGCTTTGGAAGAACAGACATCTGAAGTGGGAACACTCTTAAGCCCATATGAACAGGTACCTGAAAGTAGATAGCACAAATCTAAGTACATTTTCAAAACTAAAAGTGGTTTTTGAATGATGTGTTGGTTGATGCTGAACATGATTCTCCTCCACCAAAAGGACAAGTGCAAGATCCTGCACTTGGTTTGGAGAAATCCCAAGAACAAGTACAGGCTGGGCCGAGAATGACTTGAGAGCAGCCCTGGGAGAAGGATTTGGGGTTGTTGGTGGCAAAAAGCTCAACATGACCTTGCAATGTGCATTTGCAGCCCAGAAAGCCAACTGCATCCTGAGGAGCATCAAAAGAAGTGTGGCCAGCATTTTTCTAGAGGTGATTCTATCCCTTTACTCTGCTCTTGTTGAGCAGTCTTTCACTACTTAAAGAGAGGGCTACAAAAAATCCGGAGAGAGACTTTTTACGTAGGCACGTAGGGACAGGACAAGGGTGAATGGCTTCAAACTGAAAGAATGTAGGTTTAGACAAAGTTTTAGTAAGAAATTCTTTACTGTGAGAGTGGTGAGGCGCTGGAACAGGTTGCCCTGAGAAGTTGTGGATGCCCCAAGCCTGGAAGTGTTCAAAGCCACTAGATATTTAAGGTCCCTTTCAACCCAAACCATTCTGATTCTATGGTTCCACTTTTGTTTTTCAGCATTTATCAGCAGTATGGCAATGAGGGCTACTCTACAGAAGGGGACCTCTGTGTATTATAAAATAAATCCTTGCTACAAGAGAAAAATTCTTGACATCATGAAATGCTCCAACTTAAGGTAATGTTCCAAAGCTTGAGAAGGCAAAACAAGTAGATAGCTATAGGATTTTATTTTTTTATATAGTAAATTTGTTGTGTTTGGTTTTTTTTTTTTCCTTTCTTTTTTTTTTTTTTTTTTCTTTTTTAAGCTATCAAAAGAGCAATTGTGACTAGGAATCTCCAAAGAGAAAATTTGTTTCCTTTGGCTGCCATATTCATGACCAGGCTGCAAGGGTTTTATAGTAAAAGATGCTGGCACTCTGCACAGAAATTCTGCAAAACCTGGAGCTTCTTCAGAGCTTAAGTTGTAACAGGCTTCAAACAGTTGAGATGGCTTTTTAAATGACAGAAGTAACTGACCAGAAGAACACATAGATAGCAACATAGCAAAAAAAGTACTTAGCATGGACTGATGCAAAGCCAGTATCCTTTCTGCTAAGAATGTGAGCTACTGGAAGGCTATATTAAGAGTATGTATTGCTTGAGAATGTGATGGCCACAGAGAAAATACTGATTGGATTGTTTTCAGAGGCATATAAATACATCAGTAATCTCTGTTTTAAACTGTAATTTGAGCAGCAGTTTGGCCCTAGTAAAGTCAGGAAAGTAATGTAGATTTTAAGTAAATGTAGCACCATATAACATTTAGTGTACCTCAAGTTACCGAAAGAATCCCACTGATGTCAAAGCAGCTGGAACAGGCCCAGGTATTTTCAGCATTCCCAGAAGGAAACAAGGAGTTAGTCTGAAAAGTATGAAATCAGATATGTAGAAGGACTGATCCAAACCATATCAAATACAATCTTTGGCTGCAAAATCTTAAAGCAGCTTGTCCTGGTTCACATTTGTAACAATCTGATGGCTGACACAAAACCAATTACTATAAGAGACTGATGTTTTGAGTTTTTGGCTTAACTGTGGCCTTAATTTTGACATCAGATATGACAGAAGGAAATTAGGAAAATTAAAATACACGATGCACTAAAGGGAATACAAGGCTGAGAGCAAGTAAATTACCTGAGACGGGTTTTAAAAGGTAATGGGCAGATGGAGTTTCTACAAAAAATGACCACCACAGAACGTCAAAGACAAATCAAACCTAGTATTTTAACAGATACCACCTCAGCTTAAAAATAGTTCATTTTGGTCCAAATTTCTGCAGTTGACAAAATATTACAAAATGGCACCTATTTAAGTGACTTGATGCTTTAGTAATCAAAAATGTCTCCCAAGCAGGTGGAACTATCAATCTATGACAATACTTGTGCATCCAGGTGCTTTCTTTATTTCCCTCAAGAGCGCTATCTAAATTTATTGTGAAGCATAAAATCACATGTAGTTGGCATAAAAATCAGAGTCTAAAATTATTTAAAACCCTCAGAGAAAAGGATTTGACTAGTATTTGCCTTTGGAAAATAAAATTAAATGTCTGAAAGTATAAATGGCACTGCAAATATTGTAAAAATACAATGTTCAGAAACTCAGAATTCTAATAATGTTTGATGTGAGACCATATTTATGATTTGACAAAATAACAACTACNCCCCCCCCCCCAACTATGTGCAACAGTGGTTAAAATTACTCAGATGTTTAGAGGTAGGCCATGGGAAGGTCAGATTTAATTGCCCCAGACACTGTCAAATATAGTCCTCAAGCATTCAGCAAGTCATATACTAATAGGCCACACATAGCACAGGAATAGCACAAGATTGGAGAGGGATACAGAGGTGGACAAGGAGAAGAAATGAGAAGAAATTCCTTGCTTCAAAATACCTTAAACCATAAAATTACTTTAACTATGATTATCACTTTGGTGAATGGAATTATGTATTCAAGTCGTCCATGGAAACACTCCATATACTTAAAATGCCCTTCAGGCCAACATTACCACTACAGACAATGTCCTCAGGTTTGACAAGCTGTTCTTCAGTTGGGCAGATCTTCCACGTGGTAGACAGCTACATTTAGCTTCCCTAGGCACTACCCAGCTTGCTTTCTCTGCCTGTAATACAGACCCCAGTATAAAGCAAATTCTCAAGCTGAAGGCTAGAAATATGCATAACATAAGCATGTTAGGAGTACTTGCCTCTTCCAGAATGGTAAATAGCATGTGAAGTTTGCCAGGTAAAAGGCTCAAGAACTGTTGAAGAGAACTGCAAAGTGGTGCTACCTATAAGCACTATAAATGCAGATGCAAAGACTTATCTTAGCAATGCAGATGGCAGAATTCGTCTGCAGTCTACAATTATCAGAATTTTTATTTTTTACTGTTAAAAAAAGATGGAGGTATGCAGATATAGGAGAAGATGTGGATATCAATCTAGTGTAAGGATTAGCACACATTAGTTCACACACGCCTGACATTTAAGGAAATACTTGCACTCAAATTTTAAATGAAATTAACTAAAAATCTTTTCCAAAGAATGAAGCTTACTATTTCTTGTTATTTATTTTTCTTACATTACTTATGGCATGGGAAAAGCCCAAAAGGTTTTATTTGCAGTATTTCTAATTTAATTAAGAGCAAGAACCAATTAAAAACTCAAATGGTTTCCCATGAACTTTTAGACTGAAGTGTTGGATAAATTTAGATTTCCAATAAAACCTAATTTGATTTCAAAATGTTCTGGCCAAGATTTTTAGAAATAAATGCTTATAGGTAGGACCCTGTGTCTGTATTTTTAGATAACGCAGAAGAAAGATGTAAATTTCAAAAGTTCTGTGCAACTAAGTACCCTACAATAAATCAACATCATTTAATCATTACAAATGTTATGTAAAACTTGCTGTGTTTAATAACTGTGTTTTTCTTTCTGAGTTTTTTTTCAATGGATTCTCCTTGCAAAACTTACACACTGTAGAGAGCTAATGTAAATTTTGCCAAACAACAAGATAAAACAGGAATCAAGTATTTTGAAGTTTTAATCTCTGGAAAGGGTGGATTTGAAGAAACTAAGCTGTCTTATGACTTGAAACCACACACAACACTGAAGAGTGAGTCTTGAACCTAAAGCTGATGAGGGCATGGATCTTCTGTCAGTTGAACTCTTGCTGGATAGACTTGGTAGATAATCTTGTTACTATCAATATATATTCTCCAGTAAGTTTTCACGAACAGCCTCATAAGGCAAAGCTTGCACTCACTGGACAAACTCAGAACAGTGGATAAGCTACATTATCTTAACATGTCTCAGGCTCCAGAAATGCCTTCCTTTAGGCAGTAAAGGGAGCTTAGGAAGCAATTCAGACTCAGGTTTGAAAACCTGCATGGGGGAAAATACAGCTTAGTAACACTACAGAAACTGTTAAAAGAGGAATAAAGCTAACTTCTTCCCTTTATCTTTCTCCAGTTGTAAGAATGTTTCACAAATAGATATAGATGGTAAAGGCTTTAATAACCTCAAATGTACCTCAAAATTTCTTTGACCCTTTGAACTCTTATGAGGAACATCTTTGAGTCCGCTAGAAACCAAGAAAGACCAAAACTCATGCTGAGCGTAGGAAAAAAATAAGTTTGAAATCTTTTTGTTCTTCAACTGTGACATTTATGAAAGTATCTCAGTTTCTGAAAGGCTGAACAGACTCAGATAGCAGGGCAGATGAACTCAAATGGTTGTAACAGACAAATAATTTGATATTTTATAAAAGGCCAGAGTTGGTGAGAGCTTTCTTGCAAACCTGCCATCATTATGTGTACATGTATTAGTACACACCAGCTAGGCTTGTCAGGATGATTCCTTGTAGCACAACTTGACATACTGAATCCCTCACTCCAGTGACCCATCTGTAATTATATCCTGAGAAAAATGCTTAGAGGTACAGCAAAAAAAACCTATTTCTCAGCACCATGAAATTCAAAATTTGAAGATCAAGCCATAAGACTTCCTCAAAGAATTCAACTATGAATATTTAGGATGATGAAACACTTCATGTTAATATGAATTATGATTAAGTTAGCTGATGATGTTGAACACAGAGCACACAATCCCAACTATGACCCTTTGTGAATCACCTTGCTCAAAATAAAGCCCACAAAGACTGACAGGAAACTGAGCTGTCATATATAAAATATAATCACAAAAGAAATATGTAAAGTACCTGTATTATATATACAGGTCTGATTAACTGTGCTTCAACAATAACAGTAGTTGTTTTACATGCTGAAGGTAACTGCTTGTAAGAGTAAGATGATGAATTGAACCTGCTCAATACCACAGCACATATATATACACCTGTAATATCTGTACCTTTTATTAAGTATCTCCTCGAGGGAATCCCATGGCTCCATAACTCAGTTTTCTAGAACAGATTCCTACTGATTTGGTGCTACAACATCTATCCTCCCAATGCCTCACTAGAAGCTGGATGCCAGACACCTCATAACTGGTCGACAAACACATTAAATACTTTGTGCCAGAGGCACCATCTTCTTCAATATCTTCTCTTTCTTCTGCATCTGAGTCAAGCATCCAATAGCAAAGGAAAACATACATGGACTTTCTTTGATGGAAAATATTTTACCATAATGTGTGTCTCATGGGTGACTCTGTGTATCTCCAAGTTTTTGTTCCTAGACCTACTGCAGAGAACCTGCGATACCACCACCTGTTCCTTACAGATCTCACAGTTTACTGAAATGTGCAGACTGCCCTTTACTGTAAAGTGTTTTTACTGTAAAAATGCTTTTGGAATTAGCCTAAGCCCACTGATGTGAGCTGATCCAGCCTGTATCAATGACATTTGGAATCAGGCAGTAGAGTTCTGTAGTGCTCCAAGAAGGTTTGTTTCTGACAACCAAGGGCTTTTCTTGCATCAGGCTAATTTGCTGAATCTTCTCTTTCCTACACTATATTTAAATGAAGTAAGGAATGTTTCACTTATGAGATATGCTTCCCATTTAATATTTTCCCCCCAAAATGCAGACTGGATTTAGTAATTAATCAGTGATATCCTACACAGTCTACAGACTACCATGAACACTTAAATTAGACAACCTGCATTTTCCTCCAAACTCAGCTAAGGCAATCCATGAAACTGGATTTATATAAACAATAATAAGATTTTTCTGTGCAAGTTCATAAATTCTGACAGTTTTATGGAAGAAGACATTTGAGATGAGTTAAGAAGCTTCAACAACTCTACACAAAGACAAGTACACTGGCTGAAAAAGTAGTCAGCCTTCTGGAAATGACTAATGAGGTATTAGAGTACAATTCTGCTAGTGGATGCTTCAGCTTATATTGCGTAGCTGAAGTGCAGCAAAAGGGTATCAAAAATGCAGGAGTTATTCTTTGTGAACATGTGATGTATCTAACTCCTGGATCTATGATGCTATTATAAATCCTCTTCACTGAGTCTTGATAGTGGATTATTTAGTGTTTTCTGGCTTAAGAAGCAATAGGTGCAGTCTACCAAAGACAGGTAAACACAGAACCTGCTTCTTCACCTCAAACTGGCAGGTGCTACAACAGTCCTTCTAAAGGCATATACTAACACTTCCACTGCAGCTATGTAAAATTATATAACTCATTCCTACTGGCTGGAAAATATTTTCTAAAAGAATACCTCCAAACAGTATGGATCTCTTTGGTGGTGGTATCTGTGTGAAGACAGATCACATACATCTGTCTGGTCTATGAGGAAAAGCATATGCAGGATTTGCATTGAAAGGCAGTAAACACATTTGACTACAGTTTCAGCCTCTTCTGTCTCATTTTGTTTATCAAACATATGTAGCTCAGACTGAAAGAAATCCAGAAATTTTTGCCAATGAGTAGAATGGAATGATTTCCTAATGATGCTGTCTTCATCTATAGTAGGCTTAGCCTTGCCATTCCGATGGGGTAACTTGAAGCTAAAGATTACCTGATAGATTAGTGGATCATAACAGCAGATCAGCTGTAACTTGACTGCTGGAAAGATCACACATACTAATTTTCAAGTATTTATGGTACTGATAGAAGAAACAAGGATTTAACAAAATACATTTTCAAGTGGGGAAAAGCTGAGACTGATGGAGCATAATTATCATCTTGGCATTAACTCCACATAATTGGCAAATCCAGCATATTCAGCATCAAGAAGGAAAGAAAACTGGTTTAGTTTCTCCATGTAAACTCGAGATTACTGGTTTAGTAAACCAGTAAACCAGTTTAGTAAACTCCAAGTCTCATTCTCACTTCTGCTCTGATTTGTCACATCAACTTTAAAGTTGTATCTGTAAAATGAAGTTAATTAAAAAATATACTCAAAATTAAGTTGACATTTCAGAATGATAGTGCTGCACATTATTATTACATATATCCTACAGAAATATCTTTCCTATCTTACTTATATATCCCTTACTCATACTTTATAAATTTACTCTATTTCCTTTGTAGTTTACACTGTGTTGCTCTTTCCTTAAAGATTAAACATTAAAAAAGCCTTAAATGGGAAGAAGCAGGAAGAATTCAAGCTCACTTGTGTACCAGGCAGAAATTTCTCTATCTGGTCTTCCATCTGTGGAACAAGTTCCAACAGGAATTAAGGATAAGCCTATATATGTTCTGAGGGACTATTCATGCATTTTATTAAAAAAACTTTCAGAAATGCTTAAATTCTTCAAAGATGATGGCAATATATAACAAGCTATCAGAGAAGTCAAAGTGCTTAACTGTTTCAGAGTAGTTTAAAAAAATGTCTTTGTATGCTTAACAATAACAAACATTAGAGACAGACCTAAAGCAGTTACTAAGAAAAACTGCAACATCTACAGTGATTTTTAAAACCAAGTATAAAGGCAATTTCATCTGCCATACTTGTGAAAAATATCTGTATTTAGTAAAAGTAAAGAACTCCAACTCAGAGACGGTTTGAGGTAAATTTGAGCACATTTATTAAAGAAAGAGACCATAAATTATAATCTAATAACAATCAGCATTTTTTATCATGTCCACTTTTAAATTGTTTGCAATTTTTCCCTCATGTAAAAAATAAATCCATATAGCAAGATAGAATTGAAACTAGACACAAACTGTATTACTTTTTATATGGCAACTTGCTCAAAAATAAAACTTCCATCAACTAACTATCACTTAGTGTTTATTTAAGAAATAAGTTTAGGGGAAAGTTATGGTCATTCAATGCATTTCTTCTTTTTTTTTTTTTAGAATAGTCTTGATTAAGAATATAATTTTAATAAAATCTGAAAAGTTAAAATATATTTTTCAGTGTAAATGTATTACTGCCTCAACATTTTACTCTGTACAAATTTAGTTGTTACTTATGGCAACATAATTGGCTGGAAAGATGCCAGTTTGTCCTCCTATTCTTCCTTCCCACCAATCAAATTGGGAATTTGTTTTAGTTGTTACTGTGATTTTGTCTCCAGCTTTGAAAGTCAAGTCACCTGGTTGCTGTCCTTCAAATGAATAAAGTGCTGTCACCTCTACTGGATCACTCAAAGAGTTATCTGAAATGAAAGAAAATAAAAAGGAAATTACTAGTGTCTGCACATACACTAAGTTCTTAAATACAGTATTCTTAAATAACAGTAGCAAACAGTGACAAAGGCACCAAAATAATCTATCTGAGCATATAAACCACTAATGAAAAAACCCCTTTCATTTCCCCTATATTTTTAAGTAAGTGAAATTTGAATTCCAGCCTACAGGAACAGTCTGTTTAGTAAAGTAGCACTGTATACAAAATAAAGATCAGCCGTTTTTTCTATATGCTTCATACAGTCAGAGACAGCAGGAAGAAAAGTGGTAGAAAAAGTGCTGAAGAAAGCAGGTGTGCTTCCTGAACAACTGCTAATGGACCTTCGGCTCAGGCTTTAGTTTTGGTATGTGTTGTGACAGTTTCTTCATAGAAAAGCAGAGAATTTGAATTTTTACTCAAAACTCAGGATATAATATGGCAAAATATAAAATATCTGCACCACTTTCCCTTCTCTTTGCACAGGCTTTGCAGTGCCCGGGATTGTGGTGCATCTTGCATGTTAAACAAAACATGTAAAATATGCCAGTGGAAACAACTGATCACAGTTTGATGTATCGGAAGTGACTTATTTGCACAGTGATATTTTAGATCACATATACAAATGGCTTTTATTATCTTTACACCAGTCTCTTACATGTCTCTTTCAGTCCTTAGCTGGGGTTGGAATCATGTCATGAGTCTTCTGACCTAGTTTTAAAATCATCAGAATCTTGGATACTACTATTCAGCGTCCATTCCTACTGAAAATTTTTAGCCAATATCGCAATGTTTATTACTATTGAATTTTTAATCTAAGTGAGCATCTTTAATTTACTAACAGTTCTGTTTTCCCTCAATTCCTTTAACTGTCTGAACTATATGAGGTAGTTGCATTTGTTTAATGTTGATTTAGGAAACAGTTAAATTTCTCGCATGGATGCATCTAAAACTGAAAAACTGAAGGTGCATTGGAAGACTAGTTAAGAGGAAAGAAATAATGAAGATGTTTACACAGTCAGGTGGATAGATTTCAGGATGTATTGCTCATATGGACATGATGGCTGCACAAATGCTCAAGCATGCAAGATTAAAGGCTTTGAGTATTAGTTGCACCTGCCTGCTGCCAAAACTGTTGCAAAAGGGGAAACCCAAGCTCTTAGCAGTCTACACATTGCAAACAGAGAGCTAGAAAGGATGGTGAGAGAAGCATTGATGTAACACTTTTCTTGTAGTCTGTCATCAACGACTGATACCCACAGATCTTTTCTTCTTATTGCTTTTATAATTTCAAAAGAAAGAAGAAAAATTCTTTTTCCCCAAGGCTCAGAAACATAAACTGTATCCAAAAGAGGACAGAGAAGAAAACTGGACTACAAATGTATGCATAAACAGCAAAGTTCTTTTCCCCCCCCTGGCACCTATCAATACGTTCATTCTACAGGCCAGTTGTTTCCTTTCATAATCCGCATTTGTAGCAATCATCAAAGACTAATACAAAATTAGTTGGTCATGTGCTGGAAAGGAGTTGGTTGCAGAGAAGTCAAATGCTGTCTTTCTTGATCACACAGTCTCTCTCTCCTGATATCTGTATTCATAATCTAAAGTCACCCAATGCTACTTCTTTTGATGTGAAAACAAAACTACATTTATCAGGTCCGTATCTCCACCAGTTACTCCTACCAAAAAAAGGCAACAATACAGCTTTTCTAAATAGCTCTTTTACTTTCACACTTGGAAGCCTTGACAGACTGAGTATTCAGCAATTACATGACCTTCCTCCAAGAATTCAAGCATTTGATGCAGTCTGGGTGATATGATGTGCTCATATGCAAAGTATGGTTTGAAGCTAGATATTTTGATTGAGGAAATCATAGCAAAACCAACAGAAGTAAAAGATTGACTTCTTACTCCTAGTACTAGTTAAGGAATAGTCAGAAAATACTGTGTCTCGGGCTTCTTTAGGTGCTAAGGCATGAAAACAGTTATGACTCAGTTGCATATAAAAAGAAAGAGGGGGTGTGTTTTACCCCTTTGCCATATTCAGGCAGCACACATGGTTAAAAACGCATGTACATGTTGTAATGAAGACAACAAAGCATGCATACTTTGAGTTCTTAAATGTATGTGTTTCCATCACCTAAATGGTCAAATGAATAATCAAAGAGAATAAATGTATTTATAACTGCCCAAAATAAGTTAATATACCTGGAAAAATTAGATATTTGACAGAGCAAAAGAAGAGACTGAAAGTGCTAACGGTGTTGTGAGAACTTCTTTCCATTACATTCAAAAGAGCTGTCAAGGACACTATAATATGCTGGACCCATAGCAATGGCAGCAACAAATAGTTACCTCCTCCATGGCTGAACTTGCATTAAGACTATAACTCTTTTTACACAAACTCCTGAGTATTCTGAAATTAGCTCAGTAAAAGTAGGAAGAAAAATGAAGAGAAACTAGACACAAATTAAAGCATGAAAAGATGGAAAAATAGAAGCATGTGTGAGATAGTTGAATGTAGGAGTACATTCAATGCACCACAACCATTCCTCCAACTATTGTTTGCACTGTCACATGAACAAGATTATTTTATATGTTTTCCTTCCCACTTTTTGTCCCTGTACATGTGTATCTTTCCAAACATACAGAAACCTCAAAGCACTACAGTTGAATATGGACATTCAATTCTGTGTCCCTGCCCCATTTGCTACCTGCTGTCATTTAAAAGCATTTTACAGCTTTATTCCTGTCAGCTATTTCATAACCATTTCTACTTACTTTTCTCTAGCAGCTTTTTCCCATACTATAGATTAATTTCATTTTATATCCCACGAAGATTCCAGTTTCTGTGTTTTAATTCTGTAGTTTTGTAGCATAAAGCAGATAGAAGGCATATTTATTGCCTCCAGATTGCAGCATCCCATGTCTCATATTTATATGGATCATCCTAACAAACAGATATCTTGAATGTACTGTTACAAAACTTATCACATAGATTATAAAGGGCAGCTATTTCATGTTTTCATTTCCCAATTTCAGTTTTACATAAGTGTTTTAAATAAAACTGTTATATTCAGCGTGAAGTTTGCTGAATGCATATACAGAAATGACATTTGCAGCTCACACAAGATGGTGCTACAGTGCTACATACAGCACATGATGCTGAAATCATTGAGATTTATGAGTATGCACAGTGCAATAAAAACAAACTACATTGTGAAAATCCTTAGTTATTGGTATCTGAATACACACACCACACTTTCATAAACACAGTGGTCAAAACAGAGATATAGACATTTTGGTAGAAGATCAATTAGTGCAGCAGCCAGCATATATATTCAATGCTCTAGCATATATATGGGTATGGCATATGCTTGATAACAAACTGCTCTGTCCACAATAACCTTTCATTTTTATTCATATTACATACCATAATGTGTTGAAGCTTTTGCTAAGGACTACTGCTATGGATAGACTTGGTGGGGTACAAATTAGAATGAATTTATGGCTGCAGTACCAGTCCCAGGGCGAATGAAAGAGCAATAAAACTATCTTTAATTATGACACATTTACCATAGAACAAAAGCATTTTCTAAAAAGTTGCCATAGAACAGATACACTGTCTACATTTCTATGAATCAGCTGAAGAGTGCCAGAGTCTTTGATCACACGGCCAACTGGCACAGACTGGCCACATACGCACTGGCACACACTCAGCATCCAGAGGGCAGAGGAGAGCCACATTCAAACTGCCTCCTGGTTTCTATAGTGGAGTAACACCTAAGCCACATCTAGCAGTTATCTGGGAAACTGCAAGGTGAGAATAATGCCAAGGAGTTTTCTAACAACACAAGCGCATGAGGCAAGTGAGTTATAGTGCTTGGGCCCACCCCGTCACACTGTTTAATTTACTAGGAGATATAATAGCCACTAGTTTCACATTCTAATGTGAACATATAAAATATTAGTAAAGCCATAGGCTGTTTCTAAGACTGGTTTTTAGAGAGGAACAGGCATTTTACATAATTTTGGCTTGAGCTTATTATACTTTCAAAACCCAAATCTGAGTTGGAACACAGAACAGTAGAGTTCAGCTGTGGGTCCCAAATTTAATTTTACTGGCATAGATGTATATATCCCCTAGTCACCAAATGCCTGATGCTGAACAGCTTGCAGAAGACATGCTGCTTTTGGCCACGGACACAACAGTGAAACTGAAATAAGTTTCATGTACTTGAGGTTAGTGATGAGATTGCTAAACATTCACTTTGCAAAATTTGCTAATTGTCAGCAATTTGAGAACTAGCATGAATTTGTGGGTCATGTGTGCACCTATGTCATGGTTTAATGCCAGCTGGCAACTAAGTCCCACACAGCCCACTCCCTGCCCCCTCAGTGGGATGTGGGAGAGAACTGGAAGGCTAAAGCTAAGAAAGCTCATGGACTCATAGCTTGAGATAAGAACAGTTAAATAACTGAAATAACAATAATTTAATAAAAAATGTAATTAAAAGGAAAATAACAAAATGAAAGAGAAATAAACCTCAAGAAAAACAAGTGATGCAAATGAATAGAAATTGCTCACTACCAACCAAATTATGCTCAGCCTGTTCCCAAGCAGTGGCCCCCCAGTCAGCTTTCCCCTGACCTTAGATACTGACCATGACATCATATGGTGTGGAATATCCCTTTGGCTGATTGGGGTCAGCTGTCCCAACTGTGTCCCCTCCCAACTTCTTGTGCACCCCCAGCCCACTTGCTGACAGAGCAGCATGAGAAGCTGAAAAGTCCTTGACTTATGATAACCCTCTGCTTTGCAACACTGAAAACATCAGTGTATTATCAACATTATTCTCATCCTAAATCCAAAACATAACACTGTACCAGCTACTAAGAGGAAAATTAACTCTATGCCAGACAAAACCAGGGCAAACTACGATAGCATCTATAAGTGAACTAACATAAACTACTACTGCTGGTTTGGGGTTTATCTAAATTATATTAAACAGCTTGTTAAAAAGAGCCCTGTGACTCAACTGTCACCACCAATGAGCCATCTGATCAAGGGTACTGATCACTGACAGGGCGACCCTGTTGCTGACTGTCCATATATTTAATGCATTTTCTGCTAAACACCTCCTTTGGTAAATGAACCGTGGGTCCAGTTTCTTTTGAAGTTGAAAGGTTGTAATATTTCTTCTACTGGAACACAACATACCCTATGAAAATGTGTGTGTCTATGTAGACATATTTTGCCTTGAAACTGAATAGTGTCTCTATCTTACTCAAAATTTTTGTGCAACCTTTAGAATGCATGGGTCTAGTAACTGTTATTCAAAAATCAACATGAATGAGCAACACATTGCACATTCTGACTTCTACTTTGTGTTTTTTTAAAGTAGAGAGAAGCAACTGGAACTGCCACAAAATGCTACAAGTCAGAGGAGACTCCAGCATCAGAGATGACAGAAGTTGTATAGTGCTGGCATAAAACCTCCACCAAAAAGTGTCAGCTTACAGAAAAGCTGTAATAGAATTCTAACTGTTTAAATGGAGACCTAGAAAACTAAGCAACCTTATGGACCCTGTTTGTGCAGAAGTAAGAGAAAACCAACAAACAGAGCAAATGATGGAAAACAACTAACAGATTAGGCAGATGCAAACATCTGTGCTTTTGAAAACAAACATATCAAGTATCAGAAAGGCTTAGTATACTAGTACACTGCTCAGAGACATTGAAAGTATCAGATATTGCTCATAGGTTTAGGATAAGAGATATAACTAGCAGTGAACAGACAAATCTTAGTTCTTTGCCCATTACAGGACACTGAGTTTTTGTTTGGAAAGGATTAGTATTGAGTTTATAATCAGAGTTCAGGAAAGAATCCAAAGTAGGCTGAAGAACTAGGTTAATTACTGAACCCACTGCAAATCTCTGAGTAAAAAAATGACAGCTGGTGCCAGCAACAATGATGACTTTATAGAAAATTTTAATGGCCATCCTTAGAGAATGGTCTGGACAACACCACCTGCTAAGATATGACTATGAGTGTGAATACTGTGTGTGTATACATATATTGGTTATACTACAATGTCTGAATTACATTTGTCCTAAATTATCATCTTAAAAAGGAAGACTATTATCAGGCCCCAACTGGACATGTTAAAAAGGAAGACAACCGTTAGTTTAATTCAAGAGTTATATGTGAGACAGCAACAGCAAAGAAGGCAAACAGTATCCTCAACTGCATTAGGCAAAGTATTGACAACAGGTCAGGGGAGGTGATCTTCTTTACTGAGCACTGGTGCTGCCACACCTGGAGTGCTGAGGCCAGTTCTGAGCTTCTCAGTACAAGAGAAACGTGCGCATGGAGGAGAGAATCCAGAAAGGGGCCATGTGGATGATGAAGGTACTGGAGAATCTCTCCTATGAAGAAAGGCTGAGAGAGCCAAGACTGTTTAGTCCAGGGAAGAAAAGGCTGATCAGTACCAATAAATATCTGAAGGGAGGGTGAAAATAGGATGGAGTCTTGCCAGTGATGCCCAGTGACAGAGGCAACAGGCACATACTGAAACACAGGAGGTGCTATCTGAACATCAGGAAACACTGTTTTACTCTATGGGTGACTGAATAAATTGCCCAGAGGTGGTGGAGTTTTCATCCTTGGAGCTATTCAACAGCTATCTAGACATGATCCTGGGCTCTCAGTTCCCTGCTTGAGCACAGGGGTTGGACCATATCTACAGGCTCTTTTCAGCCTTGGCTGTTTTGCAATTTGGTGGAAAACTTCAGAGACTCTTTGGAAATAAAGAAGCTGACTTGAAGTATTAAAAGCAGCATGAAAATTTCTCATTGAGGGGAGAAAATTTGGACTGGAACAGCAGCAATCAAGCCCAATTTGATACAAACGAAAATCACTGTCAGGATCATCTCTGTCCAGAACACACAGAGCAGACTCCCTGTCAGACACTGACTAGTCTGTGTCTAGCTGGGGGATGCCAGCATGGAGTGCACCCAGTACAGACTCACTTCTCTCTGAGTGGGGCTTTCTTATCAACATATGGATCAGTCTGTTGTAGGGAATTGCACTGGCACACATAGAGCTGCAGCACCCACATCTCCAGCAAGATGCTTGTGCAAGCAGCAGAACCTGCACTGCCAGACTAGACTGTGTGTGCTCAAACCACACTCCTTGTGAGAGGGGATGTGCATGGATATAAAGTTTTATATGCGTAACACTTGATATGCACGCATGCCTGGAAGTGCAGTGGAAACTTTGGAGGTTGCATCTAGAAAACTCAGGTGTTTAACAACTTTTTGTAGTTGTCCAACATTGTGATTTATGTGCTGTAATGCTGACATTGATCCTGCATGTATATTTTACAGATTACTAACTAATTATCTGCCACTAGTGAATTAATAAAGCACTTCGATCCTGATTTTGGTTTAAGCTACATGAACTGAGAAGTCTTTCCTTGTGACCGTTCTTGTAAAAGTATCTTCTCCCACAGCAAATAGTAGGGTTCGGGCTGAATGGGTCATGGCTGTTGCTGAGCTTTAACTAGCAATTATAAGGAAAGGACTTATTTAACTACTGATCTAGTAAGGAAGGCGTGTTGTGATGATACAACTAGGCTGAGAGTAGGAATTCGAACATATGACAAAAAGCACTACCAGTTCCCTGAGAAGCTAGAATGCCTGACCTTTTTTGTAAAAACAAATCAGTTAAGCTTAGGACTGAGAGAGTGACTGGGGTTACTGTTACAGTTACAGCTAGGACCAGAGTTCAGTAATACAAGGGGCTGAAGAGACAGATTCATTGGTGGACAAGCAATACCAGAAATGAGACGAGGCATTCAATGGCAAGAGTATCTCACAGATATGTCTGCATCTGCTGTGTTCCTCAACTGATGGAGGTAAATCTGAAAACTAAAAGATAACATTGGATCTCTGCAGGACAAGTGAAGGATAGAAAAGAGCAACAATTGTCTTACAGCTCATTTTGAGTCATACAACTTGCTGCATTATAGTTAAAGCCAGCTTTAAGGGTGGAATTAGAATTTGAGTATGGAATCCAGACAGCAACAGTTACTCTGCTTCTGCAGTCACTGTCACTTGGGGTCTGAACTGGTCCAGTTCTTACAGTGATTACACTGCCCCTTGTCCTTTATGTTTCCTTTAATAAATCTTGAGATGAAGGGTGTATCTGTCAGGGAGTGCTTTTGGATCTGTTTGAGCTCAATAAGCCTTGCGGTTTATTGAGCTATAGTTCAGGCAGGGTAGGCACTGCAGGCACCAGAGAGGTACATTTTCTGCTGGATCCAGCATACTAAGCATTAAAATGTGAAAGACAAGGGGTGGGCAAAGAAAATAGCATGCAGTAAATTCTGAAAGCATCAGGGTAAATACTAATGACAGCAACAGCTTCTGAAGTAGTGTTAGGGTTCACAACAGTAGGAACTAAACATCTACAATTCTGACTTGAGGAACGCAGAAGCATTGGGCCACAATGATGCCTAAAGGCAGGTGGAGAAACAGCTTAAGTTCAACTTTGAAGTAGGTAGGTGAACTACTAAGTTACATCTATAATACTAACAAGATTGAGATGAAAGCAGAATCTGTCAGCGACTGCTGCTCTGTTTGAGCTCAAAGACATACTTAACATAAGAGTCAGTGGAGGAATGTAAAGGATGGGCAAAATGATAGGGCAGGAAATTAACTTTGAAGCAAGACCTGAATCTAGATGAGAGTAAAGGAATATTGAATTTACAAAGGTCACAGAGCCAAGGATGTTGCAACAATTGAATCATAACAGGCCAGAAGTGTGGACAAAATTTGAGACAGAAAGAAAAGGCTGCATCTTTAAAATGGCATTCAGAAAATATCTCTAGAACTCATTCCTCCCATTGTGAAAGTGAGAACTTCTAAAGAAATTTAAGTTGAAGAACACACAAGCTCTGTGGTGGTCAGTGACAGGAAGTTTCAGACTCCATTTGACCATTTTTAACTTGAACTCATAATTAGTTAATAAAAGAGCACCAGAGTAGAAATAGTTCTTTGCAGCAAATGTTATCTAGCAAATGAAAAGGTACAAAGGACAGCTATCTGGGAAATCTAACAAAAAATAGAGGGCTGATAAGGAAGCCTTCTCAGTGAGACACCTGAAATACAGACATAAAGGCAATTACATATATATAGCCGAGTAATAGAATTCAGGGATCACAAATATTACAAAAGAAAACAGATGATGAAAATTAATCTATCAGGTTACATACAGGAGGATGGAATGTAATATAGAGCATGGATGGAATATGTGATTATAAAGAGGTCAGCAGAGACATAGCAGTAACAGTTACATTTACATCAGTGAATGGAGCAGTACTGGCCCTTTCCATGTTATGTTGCTTTCCCTTTTCCATATTAACTTGATGTCTCCAAATCAGAGTACCTTCATTCATATTGACTACCAGGGATAGTCTCTGGCACATGCTAACTTCCCAGTTACTAAGGAGGGTTCTTTGTACATCGAGATCATACCAGGAACCTGCCAACAATTTAACAGAAAGAAAATTATAAAGTTCCAGTGCCCAGGCACATTGCCTAGCAATGACTAATTCATCAGCATAGATAGAATCAATGATTTGAACTGGTGCAAGAGAAACTGCTTTAAAGAATGTGAGGCATAATACTGAAGAACTCCAAAACAAGTTAAAACATTAGGTAACAGAGGATGAGATGATAATACTGTGAAGAAATATTGCAAGTTCAAGGATTAAAAAGAAGCAACTAGATCAGATAGATACCTGGGACAGAGAGAGAGGGGATAAAACAATGAGAATCTTCTGTATCTGCGAAAGCTATAGAGTTTAGAGAAGATATGAGATGAGGATAAGTAGAACTACTGTATCTGTATCAGTATCCTTCTGAAAGATACACAGTATGGACTGGTAAGAGGGGACAGACCCTGGCTAGAACCTGAAGAATGAGCTCATAATGCAAGGCCTCCACACAGGTGAAACTGGCAGCACATAAATAAATAAAGCGCAATCCCTGAGACTTATGTCAGAGTCTGGTGTCTTGCCAGACAGTAAAACACTTTTTTGGCCACTCCTCTTTTTACTTTTATTAGTCATCTTGGAAGGCCATTTCAGAGCCGCACTCTCCCAGATGTTAAGATACTTTCCTTAATGTCTAGCATCAAGTAATTCAGTACTAGTATACACCCTTTTTTTTTGGTTTGTTGGTTTGGTTTTTTTTTTGTTTGCCACCATTGGCCTGTGGCTGAAACCCTCCTTTTTTGACATTTATCTTCCTTATGCTTTTATAGTCAAGAAACATTTTGTCAAACATTCAGACTGTTACACTAAAAATAACTTAGTTACCTCCTATCAGTGACTCCTTGCTCCACTCACTGAACTTACTGTTCTCAACATCTACTCAAATGAACCTATTTTTTCTTGAAAATGAGTAAACAGAATATTATCATCAGGTAAAAAGCCTGTAGGTAACTGACTTCTCACACTACCATTAAATGAAGAGTTGTTTAAATGGAAAGATGAAGGAACTAAAGGAACAGAGAACTCATTTTGTGGAGAACATGGATTTATTTCTGAATGTGAAAATAGTAATTAAAAAAGATTGGGATGAATCAGCACAGGAGACTGTCAGAACTGTNGGGGAGAGTAGAAGAGGATACTGTCTGAAATTTTGTTTTTTTTTTTTTTTTTTTTTTTTGATGAGGAGATAGTCATGAATGAAGAAATCAGCAAATGAAAAAGGGAAGGGAAAGGAGAGCTGAAAACTCTGGAGGAACCAGAAGCCACAGAAAGCTGAGGTACAAGAACTGAAGAGGTATTAGTGATGTAGCAGAGCCACTCTTAGCTGAAGGCTGAGCTGAATGCAGAATATGTGATAAAGCTAGACAACATGGAGCTAAGGGGTCAAATCCATTTACAAGAATCTTAATAGAGTTATAAAAACAAAGAACAAAGATCAAGAAAAATAAAGGGGATGTGTACATAATTCACTGCAATATAAGAAAGATATTAAGCTGTTGGAGAGCATCCAAAGGAAGGCAACCAAGATGGTGAAGGGCCTCGAGGGGAAGCCGTATGAGGAAAGACTGAGGTCACTTGGTCTGTTCAGCCTGAAGAAGAGGAGACTGAAGGGAGATCTCACTGCAGCTACAACTTCCTCATGAGGGGAAGAGGAGGGGCAGGCACTGATCTCTTTTCTGTGGTGACAGTGACAGGACCCGAGGGAATGACCTGAAGTTGTGTCAGGGAAGGTTTAGGTTGGATATTAGAAAGAGATTCTTCACCCAGAGGGTGGTTGAGTGCTGGAACAGGCTCCCCAGGGAAGTGGTCACAGCACCAACCTGTTTGGACAATACTTTCAGACACGTGGTGTGACTCCTGGGGATGCTCCTGTGCAGGGCTAAGTGCTGGACTGAAGGATCCTTGGGGCTCCATTCCAACTCAGCACATTCTGTGATTCTGTGTAAAGAAACTTCAATATATCTAAAGAGATTCTGAATATGAATGGAGGTATTCCATATCCCAGAACTCTAAACCCTAATAACTCTAAACATAATACAATATTGAACACAGATATTAATCATTAAATTGATGATTGTTAATCCAACAAAGAGTCATCGGTTCTATAAACTGATTTAATATTAGTGGGTTTTTAAAGGAGAGAAATCTCTGTGTACAATAATGGAACCTATTCCAAGGTCACAAAGAAACAAACAAAAGAAGCTAGCAAACAGAAGACTAGAGAGATGCAAAGTTAGGAGGGAAAATAAAGATGTCTTTGCAGATTAGTGCCTTTATCTGTTCCCTGATCATAAGAAGAAATATTAGCACATGAAATAAATGGTGCAGCTGTTTCAAAGAGACTAAGGAAACAAGCCTAAAACTGACCTGCTGATATTAATTTAGAAAATAGTTAAGAAAGGCATTAATCAGGTTGAAGCCAAAGCATTAATTGTGTACTGGATCACCAATACAGACAGAGAAATTGGATGTTGTGTTGTTTGCTATAATGCTAATTATTAGGCTCTTTTTTTCTCCAAAGAATTATGAAGCTGGAAGTACTAATAGCCTTAGTGATACAGCACCTTTTTCAAGAATGAGGCAAATCCAACATCTTGGTTATGCATGATCAGTCATACTGGGGAGTATCAACCTTTTACTGTATCTCAACTTATCTTCTTAGTTTCCATTATATTTTAAATCTATTCCTGAACTGTTATATAGAAGAGTAGCTATGAAAATAACTTACGAACATAAAGTAACGCCCTAGAAAGACTTGATCTCTTGGCTGAACTGCATCAGGGACAGTCAAAGAAGCACTGGAAGGGAACTGAGAGGGATTGTGTGGTAGAAAGATGTAAGGTTTAGTGCTGGATTTTTGAGGGAATCACTAATTATTCCAACATACCAAAAGCTTTTCTGAAAGCTGCTCAGTCCTTTAATGTTAAGGATCTCACACCTTAGCTCACTGTTACATTTTGTAGTTGTCTTAAAGAATTCTGAATCAGGAATGAATACTAGGAAATAATATGAATAAATGAATAGTTTTAAATTCAAAATACATGAATTAATAGTGGTCTTGATCATAATAAGTCTAATGAGTCACACTCTAAACTAGAACAAAGCAACAATTGAAGACACACTGATAATATTCTAAAAACAATCTTAGAAATTGTTCGGTATCTGAAAGCATACATGTGTGCGACTAAACTTGTCTCCTTAGAAACAAAGTAATGAAAATAATTTTGTTTACATTATCTTAAGAGTCAAATAAGCACAGAACACCTCTGAAAACACATAGAAACATACTTGTATGTAAAGAAATAAAACTATGAAAGTACATAGTAGTACCTTTATTACTACATGCATATATATATATATAAAAATAAATCTTTTTTACAACTCATTTTTCCACTCATGAGTT
Organism: Scytalopus superciliaris; assembly: GCA_013400415.1. NCBI lineage: Eukaryota > Metazoa > Chordata > Aves > Passeriformes > Rhinocryptidae > Scytalopus > Scytalopus superciliaris. The sequence goes on along the minus strand of VXBX01002265.1, from coordinate 286,229 downwards.
TAGAAAGTAATGAAAATGACAAAAGCTGCAACTAAAAACAGTATTGTTATTGAAATAGTAAATACATGGCTTGCAATGGATTTGACTATCAGTTCAAATATCTCCTCAAATTTATAAGCGTCTTTCACATATTGTGTAATTCCTTTATTAAAAAGGACAGGCTCATTTACTTCCCGGAATGTAAAAAAAGAAAAAAAATCCAAAGTGATATTATGAAATATTGAAACAACACTGCCCTTTATGACCACATGCAATAATAAGAACATGACATAGAACAGTATCTCATTTCATACAACTTTTGGAAAATTGGCATCTTGGAGATAAGGACTTCATTAGGTCTTAAAGATTTTTAATGTTTTATGGATTCATTAGTTTAATGCAATTAATAATCCATGCTCTGATGATATTTGAACTCCAAGGCTTTACTATTTTTAAGTAGTTTGTAACAAATATTATTTAGGTAATGTTGGCTTTGGCTCAAAGTTAAGGCTCAGAGTCACAAAGGTGATGTAGAGTTCATGTTCACAACTAGGATGTACAAAAGTGAAGTCAAACTACTGAATTATCTAAGTTACAATGTCATGATAAGCAGAAACAAAACATGTAATAATGTTGAGATTCCCTTACTGGGCCCTTATTGTCTGTTATCAGGCTCTATCACTCACTATGCCTGGCAATAGGCCTAAAGGAGCAGCATTTTTGGAAAATGGCACACTATCTGTTTAAAGACTTCAGATGGAAATGAAGCAAGTAAAGTCAGAGAAAGGATGGAAGAAAGTGTCGTATGAGTTATTACATAGAGAACAAGAGGGCAATGAACTAAAGGATGTCATGGCTTTCTTCTCTCATGACAAGACAAAACATCAGCAGGTGGGGACTAAGGAAAAGGGAGTAAAGAACCACATTGTAGTATATTACACACTGTGACTCTGAATAAACTAGCTTTTCAGCTCATATATGGCAACATAATATTGCACATTCTAATGGCTACTCAGAAAAAAACGTCTTCCAGCAACCCTTATTTAGAGAGAAAAATAGTAGTCTAACTCTATTGTAAATACTAGAAGTCTTGAAAATAACTTGAGTTCTTGAATCACACCAGTATACAGATGAGTTCATCTTCCATATTCATAGTTTTCACCTCTCAGCTTTTTTCTGAAGACAAAAGGGGTTTATCTCAGCTTCTAGAGCAGAACAGATGTATACCTACTTACAAATTTCATTTTAGTTGTCTCGGGACAAATTACAAATCAAGTGTTTGTTCAGTCTTACAAGTGAAATCTCAAATGTTCTATTCAGATTAAACTACTAATTTCCTTAATGGCCTTTTTAATTTTGTTTTTTTAAAGGTAGATTCACCTCAAAAACCCCTCAGCATACACAAAACAACAGCCTCAGATCTCGCTGAACAGATGTTTGGGAAGGCCTAAATATGCACAGTAGATTTGACATTTCATATCTACAGGTACTAATCTGCTATAATCAGATATATTCTGTACAGATACTTGAAGTATGTCATATGCCACCATTGATCCAAATAATCTCCAATAATGCTCATCTGATCAAAGGTCAGGAGACATGATATTCAGCAAATCACACTCAGAACAAATAATCTCTTGCTTTAGCTGTTTCTTTGACAATAACTATGGCTTCTTTGGAGTAAGTAAACAAAACCATGTCTTTCTCTACTTTCTGAAAAAAAAAGGGTTCTTAAGAAACTCAAATTATTTAAATTCAACACTGAAATCTGAAAATAACTAATTCTTCATGTCTAAGAAATGAGGGTGGATTTTTGGGGGTAAGTGAGCCTCGCTACCACTGGAATAAAACAGTATTCCTTAAATGCCCCACAAATGACTATTTTGCTATCAGTTACAAAAACCTGCTCTGAACAGGGACAGAAAGCATGAGTTGCATTGCTCTATACTACAGTCACTTACGGACAAAGAATTGTTCTATATCCAGAACACCTGATGCCTGTTTTGTTACAGCAGCTGTAGATTCAAGGCATTTCAAAATCAAAGAATCATAGAATGGGCTGGGTTGGAAGATCACCTAGTTCCAATCCCCCTGCCATGAGCAGGGACACTTTCCACTAGACCAGGTTTGCTCAGGTCCCCATACAACCTGGCCTTGAATGCTTCCAGGGACATGGCATCCACAACTTCTCTGGGCAACCTGTGCCACTTCCTCATCACTCTCACAGTAAAGAATGTCTTCTAAATATCTAATTCAAACCTATCCTCTTTTAGTTTGAAGCCATTCTCCCTTATCCTATCACTACATGCCCTTGTAAAAAGCCCCTCTTCATCTCTCATGTAGGTCTCATTTAGGTACTGGAAGACCACAATGAAGTCACCCTGAAGCCTTCCCTTCTGCAGGCTGAACCCCAACTCTCTGAGTCTTTCCTGACAGGAGAGGTGCTTCATCCCTCTAATCAATCTGGTGGCCTCCTCTGGACTTGCTCCAATAGGTCCTTCCTGTGTCGGGGACCCCAGAGCTGGATGCAGCACTCCAGGCAGAGTGTCACATGAGCAGAGCAGAGGGGCAGAATCCCCTTCCTTGACCTGCTGCCCATGCAGCTTCTGATGCAGCCCAGGACACAACTGGCTTTCTGGGCTGCGAGTGCACATTGCCAGCTCATGTCTGACACCTAATTCAGCCGCATCCTCAAGTCCTTCTTGGCAGGACTGCTCTCAATCTGTTCATCCCCCATCCTGTATTGATACCGGGGGTTGTCCCAACCCAGGTGCAGCACCTTGCAACTTGGTCTTGTTAAACCTCACGAGGTTTCCAAGGACCCACTTCTTGAGCTTGTCCATGTTCCTCTGGAAGGCATCCCATACCTCCAGTGTGTCAACTGCACCACTCAGCTCGGTGTCATGAGCAAATCTGCTACAGGTGCACTCGATCCCTTCATCTTTATAATTAATGAAGATGTTAAGTAACACTTGTCCCAGTGTGGACCTCTGTGGGATACCACTTGCCACTGATGTACACTGGGACTCTGAGCCATCGACCACTACCCTCTGGATGTGACAATCTGACTGAATTCTCATTCACCAAAGAGTCCACCCATCAGACCCATATGTCTCCAATTTAAAGAGAAGGATGTTATGGGGGATCATGTCAAAGGTTTCACAGAAGTCGAGATAAATGATATCTATAGCCTGCCCTTTGTCCACTGATGAAATCACACCACAATAGAAGGCCACTGGGTTGGTCAGACAGGACTTGCCCTTGGTGAAACCATGCTGACTTTCTTGAATTACCTCCCTGTTCTCCATGTACCTTAGCATAGCTTGTAGGAGGATCTGTTCCATGAGCTTCCCATGCACAGAGGGGAGGCTGGCAGGTCTGTAGTTACTGGGGTCCTCCTTTCTAACCTTTTTAAAGATGGGTACCATGTTTCTCTTTATTCAGTGGAATATGTGTTCAAGGTATGTGGATAGTATCAAGGAAGGCCCGTATCATTGCAGGAACTACACTCTTCAGTATGCCTTGGTACTAAATGTATACCCCAGTTCTTGAAAGGAGAGCAAAATGAAATGTTAAGCCCTCTTCCACTTCCATGGGCACTGTCTCAGCAAACCCTGTTTTCCAAATTAGTTGCACAGCTAGATGTTATGTATTACTTCAACTGGGTACTTTGTCCAGGTTTCCAGTGTTACAAAGCCCTCCAGCTGATTTTCAGAATGAGATTCTCCAGGAACAAAGAAATGGTGGCCAGAAAAAAAACTATCAAAGTTAGCCAGAGATGTTCCAGAGAAGGTATGCCAGCCTCGGTTTTGCTCCAAAGCCTCAACAGATAAGAAATTCACCGTCAGCTGCAAATTTATATGTTTGGAATGGAGGTATTATACATACTTTTAATATATGGGACTCATAAAACCCAGAAAATGGCTCAAGTATTTTTGATCTCTTCTATATAAGTTGAAAAAGGATCATTTCAAAGCAGATTCCATGTCACCAACTTGTGCCACTACTGAACAGTGTCATGTCTAGCAAACAAAACTGATGGTTGAAACAGACCTGCCTATATTTGAAGTTTAAGTTACTGTGCAAATTTAGCTTATTCAGTATGAAACATATTTCGCTGGTTTTGAGTTTCTGGCCTACCAGAGAACATGCTGGCTCATCATCTTCATGTGCTGATGGAACGCTTTCTATCTTTGTTTCAGCACACTCAGCTTTTGCATTAAAGAAGTGCCTTTTTTGTTAAGCATCTGTGGATGTATTTGATATTTATGATATAAAAAAACCCCACCTCCTGTTTGCAAGAATCAATTCCATAACAGTACTTTTGCTGATTACTTTTCGGATTTTTTTGCCTTTGCAAAACACAATTACATTTTAACTCAAACTGAAATGGTCAAATAAACCATATCATTGTCAAGGGCTTTATCATGATCAAGACTAATTAGTGCAAATAATGCCTGTGCTGAAATCATACCACAAAAGCTGAGATGCAATGCTAAGCATAATCTTCATATTTTGAAAAGTAAAGTACAGTGACAAGAACTGAGTTCTCTTTTATTCCAGTCAAACCGATGATTTTGGAATGATCTGCAGATCTGTTATGTTGACAAACTTCTCCACGTTTCCTCTACATCGACCAATTTAGCATCTCAACCTGAATACACTGTCTTTGCATTTTGATTCTCAAATCTCTGTACTGTCAGATTCAAATGGTATTACTGCCACATAAGCTAGTTCAATTGATAGAAGCTTTAGCTTTTACCCTAGTCTGGGAAACAATCTACAGCCCCAAGAAAAGGAAAAAGAAAGGTAGTAAATGCAACAATTCTATCTGGTGTCTGTCAGTTTCCTAGGAAAGTGTTTTTTGAAGTACTGCCTGAATTATTTTTTTTTCAGCCTTGCATGGAGAAATACATCTCTGGACTGGTTAGAAAAAAAGGGTTAAAAATAATAAAATTATATGAGACAAAGAAGTATCTCATATGTAAGCCTACTAAATAACATTATTATACAAGGCCTCATTTGAAGGTCTGTTCACAGTCATCATCAATGTTTAAAACCGGTTGAGAAAGTAGATGACCAAGAATAGAAAGCCTGTTTTCAAGGGGAAATGAAAATGAGCTTCAGAGAATGAAAGAGGTTACTTCACACCTTCACAGATGAAAGAGGTTACCACTACCAGACAAAGGAATCAGACTGAAAATTATTTTAGCTAAAGAACAGGAAAGCCTGAGAAAAAAATAAATGATTTAACCTTTCTAAGAAAAAATACAGATGAAGAGCGGGAAGAAGATTCAAGTCATTACGAAAGATTCAGAAACTCCTTTCTGTTAAAGAACCAGTGAGTATCTCCTATTTTAATGCAAGTCTACAATGTTCATTATAACATTTATATTATATGAACACTTGCAATATATAGAAAACTCTTGTTAACCATAGTTGTGCTAAGGGGCTCAAGGGCTGCTGAAATCTATGCTAGGATTTATTCTTGCCACAATTACTTATTCTCATTGCTTTTATGTTACTCCACCACCAGTACAGCAATTATTAACTCTACCTATACCACAGGCTCTGTCAACTTAGAACTTCAGAAGGTATTCAAAAAATGTTCCTCTCCTCTGCCAAATGGTGACACAAGCAATTTTACTTCCACTTGCAGTATCCCATGGCACAGTCCTGTAATCATGTCCAAACTGCAGGAGAAAGGTACACATGCCTATTCATCACAGAACAACTTCAGTAAGAACTAGAATCAGCACAGACCCATGAACTAGAGACAGCTGATCAGTGCAAACTCTGCAACATTCCACTATCATGAGGATGAAGCATCTTGTACTGCCATCATCACCCATTGTGTGTTCATGTTACACTTCTCAGGTTAGCAGAGCTAGACTTTGCAGAATACTCATTGCATTGGCATGGCCAAAAAGTACAGTTATGACACAATTCTTGAAATGAAACAGCAAACAGTTCTGCAATTTTCACTTGAAATTTAAGGATGATATTAATAGTATTCTTCATACTTTTATGAACATGATGAAATGCTGCATACACTTTTTAGTCAAGTGAAATATTGGGCATGTACATGCTCTTTCAAACAAAAAAGCTTACAGTAGCTACATTTGTGAAAAAAATATCCATTAGCTCAAGAATGAGGAAATTCAGGCTTGCAGATGGCATAGAGACACTAACTCAAATTTTTACAATGTACAACAAAGGTGAAGACAAATTTTTACCCCAACAGTACCTCCAAACTTTCTCTGCTGTCCCATACCCAACTATGTCACTAACCTCAAATTCTTCCTCATCCTTCTGTAGCTGTTGACAAATGGCAGAACTGGCAGGAGTAGAAAAGACACAGTCTGAACCTTATGGCAGGAATCAATACATGAAATTGTGCGCCAGAGCAAGTTTTTCCATTCTGTTTTCCCTTGCAGAGGAGTTTTCTGTTTTCTTATTTTTAATCTTCTTTTGACACCTTCCTTGCTAAAGAGCAAAGGAGCTGCTAAAAGTACAAAAGTGACCACTGAGGGAAAAGGGGAAGAGTGGTACAAGTCTCATAGTATATGAAAAAGTTAATGCCTCACTTTCCACGAGAGTAGAGGCAATTTCCGGCTGAGGTTGCCTAATGTGGCAATAAAATTGCTAATGAGAAAGAGAAACCCAATGGAATGCAACCAGAGAAGCCTCAATGCAATCCTTGCCAGACCTCCCCATGAACAGCTAAGAAGTTTTTTGAAATCTTGTCTTTTGGTAAAAGTGAGAAATGAGCAGCATTTCTAGAACAATTATTTGCTATAGTAATATAGCTAATGATAGTGTTTGCCCTTCTTTTTGGATGGCCTGCTATTTTGTGTTCAGGAACTAGCATTTTTTCCACAAACAGTGAATGACCTTCTTGGTTTAATCAGCAATATCCATCTGGCTGATCTGCATGATGCAACACTGAACCAGCATAGCTAAGGTAGATGCAGGACTCCAGGTCCCTCCCATAACAGAGAACACACCACCTTTTGGGGAACTGTGGTGCTTAATTTTACTGCTCATGGAAAAACATATTTAAAATGGGTGTTCAATCAGAGTAAAAAGTAATCAATTTCCAAAGAAAGGAAATGTTATCAGAGAATTCCCTTAGCATTTATTATAAAGTGGATGTTCTTGTCCCTGCTATCAAGATGGATCTGTAAAGCATTACCCTACAATTACTGCGCAAACGTCCCCATTTCTTAGAACAGTATTAGCTTCTGTCTAAGTCAACCATTCACAGACTACAGTCTGGATATAAATGCTGTATATCTATCACTTCTTTGAGGTAGTCAAAATTTCTGTTTGACTTCTATTAATGAAGCAGATGCTCCCACAGTCCCAAAGGTTTTTCTAGATAAATAGATAAGAAAGCAATTTAAACTTGCTTTTGTCCTACTACTTGAACAACACAGAAGAAAATGCTTTCTAATGCAGTACACAGCTTTGAAGAAACTTTTAAAGCATATATTTCATAAATACATTAAAGCATAAACCTACACATTACAATGGTTTCAGCAAGGCTTTAACTTATACCATTTGACATTTGTATGTTCCCATGAAGAATTTCGTATTTTAATGCCGTGAATCAGAATTATCACTTTAATGGTGCTTTACACTTAAAAAATGAGCATAGACTGCACTGAAATTTTCCTATGCTTTAGCTCTCTTTTCCTAATTTTTATTCAAGCCATTAAAAAATGCCAAGAAAAAATAGTTACCCATGCCAGAATATGTTTCATATTTATCAGAACAGCTCTCTGCCCACGCATGCACACACCAGAAAGACCCCAATTTCATTCTAGCATGTCTGACCTCAATCTCTCTGTGCCTTGTTGTATTTTGAGTTAGCTGATTATATGCATCGAGTTATTTGTTTCAGTATGGCCAGTGAACTCCTGCATGCTTCATATTTCCCCTCAGCTTGCCACAACATAAGCCATAAGCAGCTTGATTATCTGACTTATCACATTCACAACAGTAATAGTACGATCCTAGTAAAAGTGAACCAGGGATAAAAATAGTCTCAAAAATAATTTCCTGGGATTTCCTGGGTTTGGTTAGTATTAAGAAAGAGCTCATAATAGCAAGAAAATTAATACTGTGGGGGATCACCAGATGGATGTTTTATTTTTCTGGTAACTAAATATAAACATGTCACAAGTCTTGCCACGGAAAACACAAAAATAGACCAAGTTTAGCTAAAACTCTTAAAACAAAACAAAAACTCCCATACTTTAGTTTACGAAATTAGTAGACAATGTCATGAATGATTATGGCAGAAACATGGCATATCTCACACTGTAAAAATTTTCTCAAATAAATACCTATTTGTCACACTGAGCTGTCTTACTGATTGTACTGTATATAATCTGCTAGAGTTCCTCATCAAATTATAGTATAGAAGGAACAGATTACTGCACAGCTTGATGAGGGTTCTTCCTTACAATGTAAAATAGGGCTACTTGATCCTACAGCAAATCTCTTCCTTTCCTGGAAAGGAGTAATGCATAAACTGAAGAATAAAAAGTGGCTTTTTTTCCAGTTCAAATACACAGCACATATCCAGAGCACCCAAAAGAATATCTGATTTTATCATGTTTCCATAGATGATCTAGTTTCCAATTCAGAAGAAAAATTGATTTTTCTCTTCACTGTGAACCATGGAGTCTTTCCCCATCCTTAAAAATGATAGATTCTGGATTCCTTCTTCATTCCAGCTCTATGCAGACATCAGGTACAAAAAAACATTTAACAATCTTACTTAACTGAAAGTTAAAATTGTTTGATTCAACTTTACTACAATTCAACTTGGTAAAGGAAACTTCAGAATGATGACACCTTTTTGAATCATTTTCAACCAGAACAGACAGAAAGAAGCAAATACCGAAACACTGACAACATCCTAGAAAGACAGACTTTCTGACAACAAAGGAAAAGCAGAAATTCAGGTATTACACTGGGCAAAAGTTAGTCTGAGACCACAGAGATAGCTGAATTTTACTGGCTTAAAAATGGATGAAACATTTTTACTTTCCTGTTGTGATGTTTAGTCTTAACTAAAATAAAAATGCCCAAGTCAAAAGCCACTCATCAAGAGGAGATTTGGACACACATTTCTCTTACAGCACAGTTGTCAGAATTTTTTGTCAGTGAGTATTTCTAAAAGTGGAATTGCACTGCTGATATAAATAGTTGTATGTTAGATTTCCAGTTGAATTTGAGTTGTTCCAAAATAGTACTGGTTTTGTTAAACCTAACTTGAGAAGCATATCAAAAAAAGTGATTGCCTCAATACACGTTGAGCAAAACAAGCCTATTTTAAAGCTGCAAGCGCACACAGTGATGCTCTCTTTCATCAGTTCTAACTAAAAATTCCATTGTTTCATTACATTGTGTTAAACAAGCTCAGCAGTACACATAATTAGAGGTATTAATTAATGCAGAGACAGCTGGAACAGTGTCCATGTTTCAGGTTATATTTTCAATTTTTCAATTTTGATCATTATCCTAGAAGGTAGTAGCTCTAAAAATAAGAAAAGTCAGATGGAAACTGAACTGCAGAAAAGGAAAGCAAGTAAAATGAGTGAAACAGGAGGTGAAATCACAAGTAAAAACTATTCTATTGTCCTCAGGGATTTGTAAAACAGATATTTTTTTAAGCTTTTTACTTCACGAACAGTCCATGAATTCTTAGTCTATATAACTGTGTTGGTTTGGGTAACACATTTTTAACTGGCCACAAAAAGATCCATAACGTATTAAAAAAAGCAAATTCACACACAGACCCTCAAGTTTCCTTGACAAAATGCATTTCAGAAAGCACGAAAAATCTGTCTTGGAGTTCTCTCAGGAAACAGATTTTCACAGATCCACTGAACCATCTGGCATTCATAGATTACTGAAAGAAACACAGATCATCTCTGAAATTATATAGAACTGGGCCAGAGCTGGTTCCTGGAGAACTGTAGCAATAAAAGGCAGCATCTCTGAGATGGATGTAGTTAACACAGAGTTTACCACCTCATGGTACCACCGAATCAAAAAGGGTTGATATTGCCTCAACTGCTTTAACATAGATTAGTAATGTGCAAGAAGGTTAAAATAAATGAATAAATAAATAATAAATAGATAAGGATTGGAGTTTAGTCCAAATTCATTAGAGTTTTTAGGAGCCCAAATTGTGCTGATCTCAGTGAGCTCACAATTCAGAATTTGCTATTTGTAACACTGCTTAAAATTTGAGAGGAAAGAGAAAACGACTTATGACAAAGAGCTCATCAATCTGTTTAGTATCAAAAGAAAGATCAAGTAAGACCAAAAAGTGATTTGATTACAGCACAAGTGTCTCCAAGTGAAAAAGAAAGGGGAAAAAAAGAAAAAAAGACCCTTTGGATACAAAAGTGCTCTTTAACATAGTGAAGAAAGCCACAACAAATATCATCTAAAAGCTGCAGACATTCATATGGGAAGGCATGAATCTTTAATAATGAGGTTGACAAATCAGTCAAATCCTCATCGAAGGAAGAAAGGTTTTTTTAGCTTCTTAAAAACAGTGACAAATTTCTCATCTTCCTCTGTGTCTTCATTAGTACGCTTGATATAGCACTTCCTTCACTATACAAGAATACAAATATATGCCTAATGGGACAGTAAGAATCTGTTAATATTTTATTTTTTCAAAGTGAAAGGTTTCTGATGAAAAAAAACCCCAAACTTAGATACAATTCATATTTTGTTGAGGCTTTTTTTAAAATTTTTCTGTAATCAATTTCAGCTGTGCTGATTTTATGCACAATAGCTAAAGAGTTCAATGTCTGCAGATAGATAATTCATTCAGTTCAAAACTCAAGAGGGCACATATTTTTTTCTCAAGATAAAATTTAAAAATATTTAGTTCAAGTACTTGTGGAAGGTAAGAAAGTCAGTGTTTCTGAGGAAAATAAAAAAAAATAAAAATCCTTGAACACTTAAGCTTCAGAGCTACAAGTTCTTATGGGTTTCTTAAGCAAATCATATGACTGCTTAAAAAATGCAGACAGAATCATTACTTTCTCCAAAAATGATAAAATACCTACACTGGTTATCAAAAGAACTGGTTTTGTGTTTAGAACAAGCATTTTGTCTCACAGTATTGTAAGAATTCAAGCTCATGATGAATTTTGATAATTGCCAATGAACAGAGAAAGAACACTGATTGGAAGGGGAAAGTCTGTTGTATTTTCATCCCCACTCCTGCCCCAAAGTCTGTTTCCTAATTGCTTCAGCATCTTGGCAATTCTAAATGATTCTTTTCCAAACGTGAAACAGTCCTTTTCTGATTAGCTGAGCTGAAGAAAAAGTGAAAAAATATCTGACTTCTGATTTGAACAAATAAAGAATCATGAGTCATTTGTATTACAGATGTGGTACAGAATTCCATAGATACCATGTATCCAGAAAAAGAAAAGCTAGATTGTGCTAAGACAGCTTGGAAAGACCAGTCAGCCCTCTTAGTAGACGTTACAACAAAGAGGGGACAACCAGAAAAATTAAGATGAAAATCCCTAATTCTAGTAAAGGAGAAGGTATGAACTTTCACACTCATAAGCAAATCCAATTTCTTTATTTTAAACAGTCCCCAGAAAAATCTCTACTGCTGTAGAGATTAATAAACTTCCTACTTCTATGAACCAAAATAACTGTATCAGCTCTTAGTTTGTTGTGGGTTTTTGTTGTGGTTGTTTTAGTTTTCATTTCCCAGAATTGTAAAAGGTCTCTCCAATTTTTAAATTTTGTTTAAATAAAATCTGTGGTATTCCCAAGTTTCTGGAAACATTTAAGACATTACTCTACTTCATTTTACAACTAAATGCATTACTTTAAGCATTATTCAGTTACATGAAAACAATCTCCTTGCACCTGAGTTCAAGTATCACATTATCAATTTAGAAAACCATGTTTTTCATTTATCATTCTTTTTACATTTGAAATAGGTTATATTACATTACTTATTGAGATAACTCATGTCCACAGAAAATAATTAAAAATGTTTCATCCACAAGTCTAGCTCTTCTTCCATCTAATGAGATGAATTAATGTTTCAACCTTTCTACTACTTGTATAACAGTTGTGAAACCAAATCCTGGTAACACAATGCCGACCTCCCCAACCAAAAGCAAATCCTTAGTACTTTCAACCCAGACAAGCTTGTTGCTCAACATCAAAACCTATTCCTGCATCAGCCATTATACCTAAAATGTAGCCTCCTAAAGATGAGATTCATTGACTCTTCTATTACTTATCTAAAGCTATTTTTTAAACTAGAAAGACACAGAAAAATTTCAGGGTTTTTTTTCATATCACTGTAAAAGAACAACTGTTGCAGCAACTACTCCTGCAATAAAGATTGACTAGTACATGCCATAGCTGCTAGGTAGCTCTGATGAAACAATCTGGACTATAAACAGGCAGAAACAGATTACTGACAGGAGGTATGGCCTTAAGGCTCCTTCTATTGCATCCCCCAGCATAAGTACACCCTTTGTTCCTCATGGAAAAGGGACTGAAACTCTTTTCCAGCCTCCCATCAACATTCCTTGTAGGCTACAGTGTAGAAACATTCATGGAACCTGACTTCAACCTTGATTGCTCCCTGTGATAAGAAAACTTCTTAAGCCTTTAGAAACATAAAGTACTTCTGTGGATTCAGACAGAATGTAATGTTACCTATGGAAATATAATCTGAAAAAGAAAGCAAAATGTACCATGTAATCATTTACAGAAGATCCTACTGCTTTTTGCATTCCTCGAAGATAAGCTTGTGTATTTCTAGAAATTGTTAGAAATCCTCAGTAGTAGACAGATGGCTCTGGAAGACTTTTACCTTGTCACTTGAACCTGAATAGAAGAATAATTCCTTCAATATAGCAAATGTGTGCAAGCTTTAGAAACCTCTTCTCAGTTGGTCAGGGCTTTTTTAAGACTGGGAAAGCTTAGTTTTAATGGCCAGAAGACCAATTCTTCTTTCTTTATGAATGACAGCTAGTGAATACAGACCACTACAGTATCACCCCTTTCCTGGTTGAAGTCCTACAGCACAGTAACAAATTTTGATTCTCAGGAAGTCTCTGATCTGCACAAGTCACACCAACAGCTCAGCTTAAGGTCCGCCTATGTTGGTCCCCTCAATAAACACAGATAAACAGCATGTATGGAGAGAACATTTGAAAAGGGAATGTAAAGACAATGACACACATAATGTATCTTAATTTTTACTGAGAATCTCTAATTACTCTCTGCTTGAAACAGATTTTCCATTGTAATCTATTATCAAGTTTGATTTTAGCTCTATTTGCAAAAGTAAAAAAGAGATATTTTGATTAATTTTATTTTCAAGTGGAGCATGCAATACATGAAAATGTGAGTACATATATATGTAATATGGAATGCCTTTGTCTTGGTTTTTATCCTAGCAGAAACCAATAATGCATTTATTTATCAACATATTTCATGGGAGAAACAATTTATTTCACTGACTTTGAAACAGATAATGTTCTTTTACCTGTGAAAGATTAGAGTTCTGGTGAGAGAGAACACTATAGAAGCTGAGTGAACATAACTATTTATTTTATAATAAAATTTCTTCCTAGCAGGTCACAAATTTCCTGATGAGGACTCCACCATTCAAGAGTTACATTGCAAATATGACAAAGATTCTCCTGTTAGAGTTGAAACTGCTTTAAACAAGAGAATTAGAATAGAACAACAAAGTATCTCTAGTATAACAGTTACTTCAATATAAAAACCTCAAGAAGCAATGTAAATCTATGTTTATGGCAGCATGATCAAGTATGACCTGTGGAAGCACTTTTAAAATTAAAACAGGAATTACAGTACATTGCATAAGGACTCGGACAGAAGCTTGTTATATCAGCTTTCTTTTTCATTTCAATTAGGTGGTAACATACAAAACATTTACTACTTCCAGTGTATTTTTCAAGCTCACAGAATAAAACAAAAGAACTTCTGCTGTTCAGAAAAAGAACATCATTGTTGGAATGTAAAGCTAGGGAATAAGATTAACGTTTATGGAATATTTTCAGGAGAACATACAAGACCTGAATCTCATTTTAACACAGAGACAATAAAGAGAAATACTTTTACATCTCTTTCAAAGTACTTTTAGGACTTCTCAGATTCCACATTGCATTAATAAAATAAGTGTAAGCTTAGTACTTACCCACAGATGCATAATCAGTGGGAAGTTCAGGATAAAGTTTGTTTGTATTCTTTTTAGCTGGAAGAGAAAATAAAGTAGCAACTTACAGGTCATGCTAACATGTATTCTTATATTTTGTACACTGCTTTTCTAATACAAGTTCAATAGTTATTAAATGATTAGAGTTATCTAAAGAGCAGTGCAGAACTGAAAAATAAGGACTTTGCCTGATATCCCTGACCAGAAAAATAAGTTAACAACAGGAGCTGCACAGTAAAGCCTCACTTTCAATGAAAGTACTTTGGTATACAAACTGTCAAAGAGCCAAAATCCTGCCTCTTCTGCTCTGCTCTAAGACCCCTACTGATTAAAAGATATTAACAATCTAAAAGAGAAACTATGATTTCTATAAACCAGAAGCTTCTAGAACTAGAAACAGCAGTTTCTAGTAAAACTGGTTTTTTTACTAAGAAGTTTCATTGTACCATGAGGCTTCTATGCATCCAACAAAGATGAATATTTCCTTTGATTCTGCAACTATAAAAGCACTGTTTCTATAGAAAATCTGTCAGAGAGAAAAGGTTTATTAATACAAAACAAACAGATTAACCCTTTGCACTTTATCACTCATGGCACTATCCCAACATGCTTTCAGTGCTTGTCCAAGAAAGAGTATTAAAAAACATTTTGATAGAAGCAGTTACTATAATAACTGCATAATATCAACTAGCTTTAGTGCTCTAATTTTATAAATAGAATTAATTAATCATTATAAAAATATTTTAACCTGGTGGTGTAGGTCTAACAGTGGGTTTAGGTGGCTCTGGTCTAGATGATGGTCTAGCAGGCGGGTCATTTACCTAAAATACACACATTGTTATAAAATACTGCATCACATCTGGACATAGATTGTGGCTTCAGAGCCTAGAGGTGTGTCAAGTTACATTGAAAAAAAATATTAAAATCACTCTTTCTCCACTGAACTTGTGGGAACTCAAGAAGCATACCAAAAACTAGTAATATACATGACACTTAAGTAATTCACCATGGGTTTAACAAAGCTGAAAGTAAATGATTGTCTATCAGCAACATCAATATCTACAAGAAAACCTCTACAGTCTTAGTATTATATTGTAAATGTGTTTGCTTGACTGGAAGACAGAAAAAGTAGAAAAATTAAGAGTATCCACATCAACCTGGTATTCTCATTATTTGCAATTAACTTGATTAGGAATACTTGATCAAACATTTCTAATCATTACCTCAGATTTGATAATGTGCAATTATAAAACAAGGATATACTTTGTTATTCTGGAGGATACAAAGCAAACCCAGCAACATTCTTGTCCACAAGAGCCTAGCAGCGGAATACTTGAATGAATGAATTACACGCAGTATCTGCAACGTGCTACACCTTTAATCCAGTAGGGAAGTTAGGAATGCCACATGAACACCAGCATTAACACTGACTAGGCACAGTTCAGGAACAGAAAAAGCCCATGTGAAAAAGAGGTGCACAAACCCTTCTTTGTTCCCTTACAGATTTTCCTGGATTATTTTTTTGCTCTTCATTTTCATACACTTCAGTGAAGGATGCTAGAGTTTCATAAAGATCATCTGCTTGAGCAGGAAAAGGCACGTCACCAAGCAGGATGGCACTAGCACGAATATCCTGTCCATAAAACCTGAGGAAAAAAAAAAAAGCTAGGTACTTCACTATTACATTATTAAAGTTCCAGATAAATTCACCTTGTGCAAATGCTCTCCCTCTTCATCCCTGGCCCTGAATTTTTTCTTATGATCATATATTGAGAAATGACAGAACTAGTTCAATGCTGTAAATTTGGAATTCTGCCCACAAACCTCATTCCCCATTCCCCTATACTGCTCTGGAGGATGGTGCAGCAAAGCTGTGAGGGAAGTTGAGCCCAGTATGACAAAAGGTCTTGCTTTTTAGATTTGTTCTTATTTCTCATTATCCTATCTTCTTCTTACTGACAAATTTCCTCACGTTGAAGGGGTTTTTTTGACTGCCACGTGATCTCGCTGCCTTTATCTCCACTTCTGAGTTTGTCATCCTTCATGCTACCGAGAAGAGGGAGTAACAACGCAGCTCAATTGGCATGTAGTGGCTAGCTAAGGTTAACCTGCCACAGATGATCTCTAAACATTCAGCATTATCTTAATACTCATTGCAAGATGTCTAAATTGAAGAAACCCTTGTCCCTCAAGAAAATCTAAACTGACCATAGTATGTTCTCACAAAATTTTTTTTTCCAAACTTAATGTGTCCTAGTTAATTTTGTCACTATGACTTCACTGAATCACAGAATATTCTGAGCTGGAAGGGACCCACAAGGATCATCAACTCCAACACTTAAGTTGATGGCCTAGGCAAGGACCAAACTCACAACCTTGGTGTTACTGGCATTATGATCTAATGAACCGTGCTAATCTCAGGGTCTTCTAGATTTGGAGAGAACTTACTTGCGATTCGTTTCTTTCCTTTCAATTAAACAGGTTCCTTCCAGAGATACACCTGCAAACAGTCCTCGAGACTTGCAGTATGTGTAGACAGCAGCAGAGCTTCTCAGAGCAACATCCCCTTCTAAGTTTCTAGAAGGAAAAATAAATTGTTTGATATTCTTCAATATGGCATTGCAGCATGAACAGCAATTTCCTTTTTCTTTTAATCCTTTATTTTAATCCTATTTTCAGACAGGACCCAGTACAAAGTAATTAATTGGTTTGATAAGGTTTCCTCTGAAGCACAGAACAATGTTGTCTCATCTAAATGGTTCCCATTAGGCCTCCTTTGAAAACTATTAACCCACATTTTGATCAAATTTTAAAATGATATGATTATGTTTAGACTGGTGACTGGAACTCTCCTCAATATACCCAAATCCTCCTAGACTTTATGGTCAGCACAAAATATTTCAAGTACAGCCTTATCAGACCTCAATAGATTTGGAAGATTACAGTATTTATCCTACACAGAATCACATAATATTTTAGGTTTGAAGACATCTCAGGCAGTCATCTCAAAATGGATAAAACATCAAATTGAGAGCAGGCTGCTCTGGTCTTTTTCTAGCTAGTTTCTTAGGAATTCCAAGGATATAATTCCACAGACACTCTGAGCAACCTGTATCAGTGTTCAGTTTTATTCATGTCAAATTTTTTTTTTCTCATATCCAGTCAGAACCTTGTTTCAGTTTATGACTACCACCTTTCATTGTCTTGCCATGCACCTCAGTAAAGAACTGGGGTATGTCTTCTTGGTGATCCCCTGTTGGGAATGCAGTCTCTTAGAAGACTTCAAGGTCATCTCTCATCCAGGTTAAACAAGCTCAGCTCCCCCACCCTCATATCATCATTCAGATGCTGCATGCCCCTGGCCATTTAGGTAGCTGTTCACTGCACACACTCTAGTTCCTAAACAACTTTCTACAGGTCCCAAACTGGACACAATATTCTAGGGATAGTCTTTGAAATGTCACGCAAAGGGGAACAATCACTTCCCTTATCTACTGGTTACAGTTCTGTTGATGCATCCCCCTACACACTTCACTGTCTCTTTTGCCAGGAATCAACTGCTGGCTCAGTCCACTGCCCACCATGACCCCAGTACCTCCTCTGCAGGGCAGCTGCCCAGCCTGGCAGGCTCTGCCTACATAACTGCAGGGGTGCAGAACTTACCACTTGTCCTTAATTGCATGAGGTTTCATGTTGGATCTTTCCTCTACACTCTCTAGGTCCATTGCTCTGAATGGTGGCCCTACCCTTAAGTTTATTGGCTGCACCCCCTGATTTGGTGTCATCCACAAACTTGAAGAGGATATTTTGCATCACTGATAAAATTATGAAGCAGGAGAGTTCTCAGGAGAGTCTCCTGAGGAATTCCACAGAAACCTGGCTTCAGACTACAACATGAATCATTTACCACTGCTCTTCAAACCTGATGATCTGGTTCTTCCCCTGTTTGAGAACGCAATTGCTCATGGCAATCCTTTGCTAGTCTGCCCCACCCTGACACCTCTGCCCCATCTTGAACACAGAGATATTGCAGAACAGTGTACTGAATGCCTTTGCAGGACAGATGACATTCACTGACCTCCCCAGACCCACAGATCTCTCCCTCTTCTGTGGAACAGGTGTCATCTTTTTATTTAGTCAGAAAAGATTAAAAAAAAAAAAAAAAGACTTAAGGAGGCACATATCCCATAAACAGAGCATAAACAGGCAACTGGCCTTGAAAAGCTTGGAGAAGACTTAGGGGAACCTAACCACAGACTTCAAATATCTGTGAAGAGGCAGTCAAGAATATGAAGCCAGGCTCTTTATAGCAGTGTATAGTGAAAGAATAAAATGTTATGGACATAAACAGAAATAAGAAATTCTTTGATTGGATGTAAGGCAAAACTTTATCCCATGACAGCAGCTGAGCAGTAGAGCAGGTTGCCCAGAGAGATCAAGCAATCTCCATCTTTGGAGATTTTCAAGACCCAATGGGAAAAAAGGACTGAGCAACCTGATCTAAAGTCCAACAGACCTTGCTTCGAGCAGGAGGTTGGATTAGCAATCTCGTAAGGTCTCTTACCAAGTTAAACTACTCTGTGATTATGTCATCTCATCCTTCAAAGTAAGCTGGTTTAACCACTTAGGGGTTAAAAAGAAATTATTTGGTGTAGTTTTTATTTACTGTCAGGTAGATCTGCAGTGACAGAAAGCACAGACCATACGTTAATGAAAATAATAGTTCTATTGGCACAGTAGCACCTGTGTGCTTTGTTAAGCCTAGCCAAGCAGTCTCCTGCAAAAAGAGAGTAAATCTCAGAACATTTCCTTCTACCAATAAATGACATAATCAGGAAAGAAAAAGAAAACAAGAAAGTAATTGGCGAGAACAATAATGTCCAGTCAACATACAGGTTGCCCAGGTTGTTCTGTAACATAGCAAAAAACCCCACATCAATGTTTATATATAACTTTAAAAATTATCTTCCATATATCCCATATTAGGAAAGTATTTTACCCACCTCCCCAGAGGTCCAATTGCCACAGTAAGATTTCCTCCAAGTGTAAGATTCCCTCCTTTGGCAAAAGCTTCTACTGCTCTTTCATGATTCAGTATTATCACTAAATCTGACACCTATAAAATATAAAATACTATGGTTTTGTACTATATTTTACTATGTACTATTTTGTACTATGTTTTTTAAGCCAAAAGAACAGTAGAGGAGAAACACTTCCTTTCTTGTAAAGGATTCTTTTGAAACAGCTTTCACAACAAAGTTGATTCTTTTTCTGCAAGGTATTTTGAAATAAAAATTCCTTCCAACTACTTTTTCAATCAAATTTGACTGATTTTTTTCAAAGTGTTGATATGGTCAGTATATGATAAACAATAGTTATAAAAAAAATCCCATTTTAATTCAAAATTTCCTAATTTCTTATTTTCTATAGCTTATGCAAACATTTATGAAGGCATTTTCAGATGTAGATCACTATGATCCTTCCATATCTAAAATAATAAAAGGAAGACAGAATTTACTAAACAAAAATTACCATACAAAGAATAAAAATCAAAAAGGATACAGGTCTTCTTGCTGTGGATAAACTTTGTTTTCTTGATAAGGTTTTTTAATATATATCATATATGTGTGTGTGTGTGTGTGCATATACAGGAATTACTAACTTTTTAAGACTTGACCATGAGATGTAGTCAGTTTCTTCAAGAATCTATTAAACAAAATAACTGAAGAGGTAAAAATGTATTTTTGAAAGACGCAAAATGAAAAAAACCAACCATTTTTAAAAGGCTTTATTTTGCCTGAATTGTGACATAAGATGCATGTATCAAAGAACTTCTAGTACTATTTAAGCTGATGCCTATTTCTATCAGTACTATAAAACTGTAACTCTTCTATTTAATAAATTTCAATAAAAGTCTCCTACAACTCTTTTACCAATCTAGGAAGGATTAAGGATTAAAGAAGGAAAAAAGTCTTTCAAACACATGCATGATCCTATAAAGGTCACTCTATCTTACCTGAAAGCTCAGTAAACACACACTAAATGTAGTAAAACCCCCATAAAACTACAGCAATGTCAGCCTGTGTAACAGAACAGATTACACTTTGATACCTTACTGTGATGGATTATCTTTTCAAGAGGTATCATGACTGCCCAAGGACTCCTACGCCTACCTGATCTTTCATCTGGTGGACTTGACTGAAAGCCAGGTTCAAAAAAACTTTCAACTTACCCCAAATTCCAACAGCGACAGCAGGGAATACAAGAGGAAATACTAGATTATTTGCAAAATAAGGCTGGCCTAGAAGTATTACACACAGCATAGGAGAGGTCTTTACTACTAGCCCCCTGTGGAAGCCTCCACCCCATCCCAAACAAAAGATGGCTGAGAGGAACAGTTTTTGAATCATCCAGGGAGAGAGAACTTTAAAATAGATCTTTAATTTGAGGTACTAACTTGTTCACTGTGACTTCTGAAGTCTGTGATTTCCTTCTTGTTATTTAAAATCATCCAGAAGTACCACTACAACTGTTTCAACTATAATCTCCCCTATGGAAATAAAATTCACCCAGTTTCTAAAATATTTAAGTTTATATATGACTAAAAGAATGCTAAAAGTGGACCCTGGTCTTCTTAGACATCGTATTTCTGAATAGCATATATTTTCTAGAAGAAATAAATAAGATTGTGGTATAGTAATGCCAGTAAAGAAACAGTATTTTGTAAGCTGACTAAAATTTCAAACGAAGGGCACAATATTACTCGGAAAGAAAACCCCCTCACAAATAGTTTCTGTATTGAAATTGTTTAAGTATCATTAGTAATTGACTACATTATCTAAGATGTGAATAATTAAAGGAAATATTTTAAAGATTAATCAAAACATATGAAGAGCCTGTTTAACCATTTTAGAAGGGAAAAAAAACCTCTAAGCCCCACAAAAAAACCCAAACTCTGGACCTCAAACTGAGTGCTTTATAGTGCATTCAGATCATGTAGTCATGAAAACCAAAGAAAATCCCTTACAAAAATCAATGATTTTGTATTCACAGCATCCTTTAAAAAGTGCACTGCAATAATGCCTGAGATCACACAGTGAACAACGAGGATACAATAAAATATTGATCTGTTGCTCATTATGTGAGTGCTGGCTGACTGGCTGCCAGGTGAGGGATAGCGCCTTGTTCTGGGGGCTGACATGGGCCACCCAGATCAGCCATACATGGATCCTTCTGAAGAACAGAATGCCCATTGCAAGAGATCTTGTTGGCAACATACTGTTACTCTGATTTTCTTTGGAAATGAGCAGAACAGAAGCTAAACAGAAAGAAAAGAGAAGGACAAGTCAGTGGGAAAGAAGGAAAAATGAAAACGAACAAGTGTGAAGGAGCTGCGAGGAAGAAGAAATGGGAAGCAGAAACAGAGCACTGACAGGACTCAGCTGATCAGGCTTTCTCCGGACATGTTGAGAGTCCTTTACTTAACCATTTCTGCTGGCTGGAAACTGGCTCCTCTTCTGTAGCATTCCTTCAGAAGAGGCACCACCAGTTTTGGTGCTCTCAGACTGAAGGGTCATGTCAGTAACCACAAGTGTGAGTGGGAAATGCAAGAAGTACAGAAACATTAGCAAGACTCCATTTTACTCCACCTTCAATTCCTTTCACTGTTTCTTGCCAGATGGACTCCTTGTGCTCGCTAACACAGCATTTGATAGAGTATTAGGATACGTTTTTAATTAACTCCAACTGGCTTTTATGTGAACACTACCAGGAAGCTTTCCCTAAGTGAAAAACTCAGCCTGCTAAAAGTGAGAAATCAAGGAAACAAGTGTTATGTTCCTTCTTTTCATCTAAATGTCTCCAAATGATTAGATTGATAGAATCAAACCCTCTATGTTGTCTTGCATAAATGAATTTTATAATAGCCTTTTTTTTTTTTACAGAGAAGTAGATTCTAGTATTTCACTAGCATTTAGATGTTTGTCAATGCATTTTAATTTCTTGCAAAAAAAGATACCAACAAGTATTTCAGATGCAAAATCATACCTCAATTCCAATTTCAAATCCACCACCAAGGCCAGCAATTCCTATTGCAGAAGGAGCAGACCAGGCTGTCATTCAAAACAAGATAAATTTACAGAATTTTAACCACATGTTACAAGAAAGACTCATTTTATTCTTACAGTTAAAAGCATTAACAAATTCTCTATTTAAAACTATGTTCAAAACCATTACAACAGAATCACATAACTATAATGTCTCATCCCACAGGAAGGAATTTAAGAAATAAAACCACTCGTGTTCTAAAAAAAAATCTTTGTTACAAATAATTTATCACACAGTTGTTCACAATTGGATATTCTAGTGAGTTTTAAACTATGTGCTTTTACATTTCATTCTTTTACACAAAGATACTGAAAGCATTTACTTCTGGTCAAATGAAAAACTTGAAAACAGCTTTCAAATGAAGCATTGTCACCTACTGGCCTGACTCCTGACACATTTTCTTTTATGCTAGGAAAAGAAATAATGAAGAAAAACTATGTTTATTTCTTTTAATTCTCCCACAGAGGACAAAAGGAAAATATCCACTTACTTCCATTAGGAAGACGAGCTAATACAATTCCACTTCCACCTCGAGCAGTCACCAAAAATCCAGCTTTGATAACGGACAAAACTGCAAGGCCTTTGGCCTTAGCTATTACATGGGCTGAAACAGCAAAAATCATTTATTCAAGATCTTGTAAGAGAAGTTCTAAGAGGAGGAGAACACAAAACTCTACATTTAACAATGTACAACACATAAGAGTCAAATAATTGAAGCAAAAGCTTAAAGAAAACTGCAAAAAAAGTTGAACTGATAATGGCAGCTCCACTCCAAAGTGAACCACAAAGTCAATCGCAGGTCACATTAGCCTGTGACAACCTGTACATTGCTACAACTGATTCACCTATCCTGATTAGCTCACAAAGAGTTAGTGTGCTTAGTGCCACACATTGTGTATGAGTACCTTCAGCAAGGCAACCAGAAAACAGGCAGTGAACAGCTGACAACCACATCACAGATTTTTGGAGGAGTCCAAATTTAAATCACAGCAACACACAGCAGCCTCATCAGCTTATATCATTAGGCAGTGTTTGTGGCAAATACAGTGTCATCATCCTGCAAGTCTTACTGCAGACCTTCTGGAAAATAACAGCTATGAATTCAAAGCCACAAAAAGCAACTCCAGATGGAGAACGACACTAGAGAAACACAGAGTAATGACTGTAAAAATAAAGAGGACAGCAGCAAATAAGAATGCTTAACCAATACCAAAGGAGAAATGCACCCTCATTGCTTCAACTTACTTTCATCTAGCTAATTGTAATACACATCGATATTCAAGAACTAGAACTACTATTTCAGGTTCTCTCTTAAGAACATACATTTACAGGGTGAGCATCAGACAGTCTGTCCATCCCGGGGGGAAGCCTTTCAGTGCAGGTACCCTATGGTTGGTAAACATTCAAAAGATCTCTCCCAGTAAGTAACATCTGTCAAGAATGCAGCAAACTGAAACCCTTTACTTCACAAGTATTTTCAAAGAAGTTATGGCATCCACAATCTTCATTCATCTCTAAGTTGTGGTCAGTAAAAGTACAGGGAATTAGTAAAGAGAGCATGACTGCAACACAGGCGAGTGCTGAAGGTTTTAGCTGAATCAAAACATTTTCTTTACTCACGAGGTATGATTTTATCTGGTCCATTTCTGGAAGTTATTTCTGTAAATTCTCGTAATATTTTGGCTGCCTTTTTAGCTTCTGACTTCAGGTTGGAAGGTATAGGGTTGTTCACTGTAAAACATAAAAGAAAGAAATTATATCTATCGTCAGTTCAGGATATCTCATATGAAAAAAACCCAGTATAATTTGTATGGGAAAAGTGACTTTTACAAATAAAGATTAAACCAAACAAACACAAAACCAGGAAATATAAGAAATTATCTTCGGCATCAGACCCACATTTTGTCTCTGACAGTTTTAACAGAAGACACCACTTAGTAAAACATGCAAGCCTGATTCTTTTTTTGCCATCTATTTCTCTTGTACTTGCTCACTATCCACACAGGTAACAGCAAGGTAGTTGGAGATACATCCTCAGTTGTTCCTGTCATTATTTATTTATGGACTTATTGCATATGAATTTGTCTAATACCTTTTCAAATCTGCTGATACTCTGCCTTCAGAATTCTTGCTGCAGCAATTCACCACCTGCTACTTAAAGAAATACATAATTTATTTTGAATTAATCTACTAGTTACAGTGAATGCCTGCTAGCTCAAGTCTCACAAGTTCTGATGAACACCTAATGCATTCAACTTGTCCACTACCTTCATGCTTTTATAAATAGCCACATTCCCCAGCCTCCTCAACTTTTTCAGGAGTCTCAGGCTTCTTAGTCTCTCCTTGAGGTACCTACTCCATCACTCATCACTCTAATTGCTCTTCTCTGTACCACCATCAGCTGTCCTTCAAACTGGCAAGTGTTGACCAGTGAACTCTAGGTTGTTCATGTCTTTTCAGGACACTTCTCTTACACAGCTAAACTTACAGTATGTTTTGAAAGTGAATAAATCTGTTTCAGATCAAGAAATTCCCTTTAGAAATCTACTTCCTGTTGAAGTGCTTATCAGTATTTTTTTTTCAAATGTGATCCAACCTAACCTCCCTGTACATTTCAACTGAGGAAAAAGCACAGATTAGAGATAAATTATGTTTATAAAGCTGCAGACTACAGTAACAAACACGCAAAATCTTGAAACCTACCCCTCAAACCCATAAGATCATAAATTGTACTAAAGTGTGTTGATCTCATTTAGATCTACCAGATCTGCTGTCATTAGTCAATGACTGAACAGAATCAAGTATTATAAAACATTAATATTTTGCAATAGTATAAACACCATTTTAGGTATGAATAGTAATGTTTCACCCGTAGATTTGAAAAAAGAGGCCTTAGTGCAGATAGAAAGATGAGTTAGTCTTGATTGTTACATCTACTAAAATCCCTCAAAGCTATGACTTAAATTATTCTTGTTTTTCTGTCCGGACATATCAACACTGACCAAGTTTATCAGCAGCAAACTATCCAGGTAACACATGAACACATTGCCAGACCAAAAATGCAACTAGTTTCTGTCGTGTTTCTGAAAAAAACTAGAGACAACATTTCCATAAAATTCTACTGTTCTTAAATTTGCAAAAGCACAGAAAAGACCATCCCTAGAGAAACAATATTCAGTCAAAAGTGGCCTAGTTTTTGAATTGGTGTTCCCTGAACATTCATTCATCATTTTGCTCTTCATGGGAAACATTCCCACCCAAAAGAGCACTAAATATATTTTGAGATTAAATCAATGAAGCCTGGAGAGCAATTCAGCTCAGACTAAGTGAAGCACATAGCAGCAAGTCGGCCAAGTTTCTGTCCAGGTTCCATTGACTAGAATAGGAACTACACCTACACTTTTAAAAATGAAGAATATTCCTCCAGTATGTTCTTCAGGCAAGAAGGAAGAGTCCCAGAACAAGAGAGATTTTTACAGCTGAATCTCTGGACAAGCATCCCCTGTGAAAGCTTGTAGCAACATTTAGCTTTGGTGAAAATGCAGCTGGTATAACACTGGAGAGTTTGAAGTGACACAGACATCACAGGGCTGTGCAGAAATATCGGCCTCTCTGGGAACAAAAGGAAATAGATGTATAGAATGCCACACACTCTAAATTGTACTGCCCTATCAGTGAAGAAATACTGATCATCCCTTCTCTTTTCAGAAAATAAAGATGATAGCCAAGTCCCCAAGTGAAGGGATAGGAGATGAAGCTCTAGTAATAGCTCAGGGCCTTCTGACAAAGCTCTTGGCATGTGAAATTTTCTGTGACTGTCATGGCACTAAAATTGTTAAAATACTTGCAAGAGTTTTGAACATGCATTTATTCTGTGATTTGAAGGCTTCACCAGGCTGGAACCTGGCTACATGACAAGAAGAGTGGCTAATGTAGCCCAAACAAAACATGAACAGACAATTGCTTGTGGTAAATTAACCAACAAGCCTGGAGCAAATGTCTCCATTACTTCTGTTGTTTCTACTTAACACTGCATTTTCAAGGTCAGAGGGTAAATATTACCAGCATGTTGTAAGAGAAAAATAAGATTTCTGCTTTTGTATGGAGATATATTGAGGCAGTCCCAAAAAGCATATGGAAACCATTCTTCTCAAGAAGGCATGAAGAATAAATTCAGCATATTATAATTTGTAACTAATAATTAACATTGTAATACACTGCCCATGTCCATCTGCAAAATCAGATGAACACTTCTACATGTAGGTTTTCACTTAAGATACTTTGCAAGCCTAAAGGTCTTGAATTTGGGAAGGGTCACCTACCCAGCCTACCCAAAACACACATTTCACGGTACTTAATTCTTATGGTCCAATAAGATTAAAGTGGAAGATACATTTCATTCTAACTGTGGTGAAATGGACAGTTACGCACCTGACCATGCAGGACTGCCAGCAAAGTGATCAAGGCAATTAAATGTGTAAACTAGAGTTAAAAAAGCTTTGGGGAGATAAAAACATTGTGAAGATAAAAAACATTATGGAGTAAAAGCAAGTATTATCCAGCTTCTAGATGAGAGAAATAAAATAAATTTTTGTGCTCTTCTCTCACTCCCTCCTTGTCTTTGCATGCATTCCTTCCTTCCCTTTGCTTCTCCTTGGCTAACCTCAGAATCTGGAGAAACATCCCCAACTAATTATTCCTACTACTAAAAAAAAAAAGCAAAAGCTCTCATTTCATACAGATTAGAAGAGAAATCCCTTAGCTAAGTCCACTGAGAAAACATTAGATGTTTTCAGACCTAAAAGTTTGCAAACAGAAAGAATAGAGTGGGAGAAAAAAAGAAAATCACTTTACAGTGTTCAAATGCTTTTTCAGCTTCACAATTGCTTCAGAAATATTTGATGGTTACCAGACAAAACTCTGTACATGCCTCTGTGAACGTAGGAGTTACTATTTAATTGAAGACAATTCAAAGCTGAACTTGATGAGTCAGCAAAAGTAATGCTGTTACTGCCTCACTATCCCTTCACCTCTCAAAACATAACTGGTTTCAAAATCAGGTTTTGGTTGCATCTTGGGTCACTAGGGACAATGTCTAAGTAATTATTTTAAGTGTTTATGTTGAAAGTTTCACAAGATACCTAGGAAGACTCCATGATTTTCCTACCTGGCTTATTTTTATCCTTGTGTTCCTATACAGGAAAAAATCAGGCAGAAATTTTTTACAAGGATGGCATGTTTATGAACAGGCTGCCCAGTGAGGTGGTAGATGCCCCATCCACAAAAACATTCAAGGTCAGGCTGGATGGGGCTCTGAGCAATCTGCTCTACTTGCCCATTGCAGAAAGGGTTGGTCTAGATGACCTTTTCCCTTCCAACCCAAACCATGACTTACCTGCGCTATGATTCCAAAAACTGTATTCCAAACCAAAAATTTTGCACAGAAAAACACCACTACTTAAGAAAACTGGAGATTAGGTATTTCCACTCCAATCCCTTTAAAAGGGCATTGGTTTTTTGAGTGGGTTTTTTTTTTGTGTGAGTTACTTTATTACCAGGGTATATATAGAGAACATGGAGAGATTCCTCATCTAGCTATACGCCATAACAACAAGCATGAGATTAGTTTAACTTCCCATCCTTAAACTAACAGCAGACACTCTACTTTCACCCTGCATAATTTTTCCTACATCAATACTGGTTCTGCGTTCCCTTGGTAGCTAGAGGGATTAATTCCTCCATTGGCCTTTGCTTTTTCCCTTCCTGACACAGACTGAAGCAATGCAGGATTATTTTTCTGGACTAAGACACAGCAGGTGGATTTGACAACATTATTCTGCCAGTTACTTTGCATGCAGGCATACTTTTGTGCTTTCAGAAGTGGGCTAAGAAATGGGTGGCATTTCCAAAGCACAGTAGAGATGCAAAGAGGGGAAAATGGGAAGGAAAGAAAGAAAGACGTTGAACACTACCAACTGGAGAGCTCAAAGCTAAATCTTGTGGAGAAAGGTTGCAAGTAAAATGACTTACATCCAGATTTTAATTTAGACAGTAGCAGGTATGAAAATCAAAGTGACTTTAATTGGCAAGCAAGCATGGCACAGAAAGGTTTTAATAACGATGTGCAGGATCAACAAGCCAACTGATTAAACACTTTCAGGCTGAAAACCAACAGAGTTACTCAAAGTGGCTACCATATGATTTCTTTCCACAGTGGCTCATTTTGAGTTCCTTTATTTACTTCCATAATGTTATGCAGATACTAAGGGATGGCAGGATGCCTTCAGGGGTCTTGAGGAACTGATGACTTGTTTAAAAAAAACCCAAACAAGTCCACACCCTGACCTTAATTATGTATAATATAATGCTTGATAAAACCTAGCTGCATTCCCATTTTACCAAGATTGTTAGAACTGCAGCAAAAGAAATACAGTATTTTTTATCACTGGGGAAAGGGGAAAGATTGGCTCTCCCTCTTGGTGTATGCCACACTTGAGATTTTTTTGACAGAATTCAAGATTAAATAAGGACACAAACAACAGTCAACACTAAAACCACAAAGTTTAATGGTTCACTAGATAGTATGGGTGTGGCCTCAGTTTTACAATTAAATTTTAGATCAATAAATTTCATAAAACTTTGTTCAAAGGCAAAGAGAATTATGTTTTTTCAACAAAAAAACCTTAGTAAATGGAAAATAGCACAAACATGTAAAAGACAATCCCAACCTTGTTATTCACTTAAAAAAAATAATTAAAAACGACATGGAGGCTTGCACTATGAAATTATGGCATCTGTCCCAAAATAAAATGGAAATAAAGATTATAGTGAAGTTTGAGGAGCAAATTCTTGCTTCTATTTATTTTAATCACTGTATAAACAGACTAAACTGCAAGTGGGATTTCTGTGACATCAAAAATGGTTTCAACTTCTGTTCATCTATCAAATTTCTCTCCTTTCCCTCAAGCTTACCTTAGAATTTGAACTGAAAAATTAGTTCCTAAAACACTCCTGTAATATTGGAAGTCTACTGAGAATATGCTATAGACATATCTGCTTTTTCACAAAAATACTGTATGAAATATTTAGACATAAGTAGAATTTCTGTATGCAGTTTTCCCTGTCAATAACAGGAGATATAGTTTTATAGCACTGCCTTCACTATTAGCTTTTAAGTATGCATATATAATTGTCTGCTTTGTATTCAAGCATTGCTCAGGAAAGAAGTAACCAGGAGCAGTAAGACAGTAATATCTATCAGGAGGATACACTGACTGATGGATTTGGAATGCCGTGACCAGCGAATGCTCATCTGGGAGCAAGCTTCATTTGCACTCCTGCTTGTTGTTGAAAGAAGATATTGAGCATATGTGAGTCAGCAACACAAACCCCACGGGGGAATATCACACCAAAATTGATTAACTGCTTAATTTGTAAGCTGATGAGGCAAGTGCGTCAGCCTCTAATTTACATTCTGACTAACAGTAATAACGTGTTGGCTGAACATTTGGTGAAATTATCTGAGCAAGGTGCAATAAAGAATAAATAAAGCCTTTTTACTTAAAAGCTGTAGCTAATTCTGATGTAATCAAAATTCTGCTGAATATGAACACATGAACAAAAGGATGGTGGCATTATGAGAATCCAAACATCAAAAGTACAGTTTCAAAGAACTGATGCCAAAGGGAAGACAAAGTCTTGTATGCAGACTTCACACGTGTTGCCATGCATATATGAGTTTTGAAGTATTTGGTGGTAGAAGGTGGTTTTGTGTGTCGGAGTTTGGTTACAAGAAGAAGAAAAAAAATTAATGGTGAATACCTCTATGAGCCGTAGACGTTAATTCAGTCTTAGCTTTTACTTCACTAAGAAGTTCAGAAACAGCACAAGAATACATTAAAGCATAGCTGATTTGCAAATACCCACATTTACATCAGCTACACAAATGCTAAAAAGCTTGTAGGAACAGAGAACATTCAAAATTATGATTATGAACATTGACTAATGTGAGAACTAGCACAGTCAAAAAAAGTTAAAGAACAACATCTAATGGGAAAGAAAAACCTGTAAAACAAGACTGTGCAGTACTGGAAAAGAGCCTAAACAAGAGATTTCAATTTGGCATTACAGTCAAAGAGATTAATGTAATTTTAGTTTCACAAATGTGTGAGACTGTGGTAGCCAGCTCCAGCCTTGGGATTCAGCTGGTCCTTGGAATTCCTTGAACAGTGTGCAAGACATGCATCATAAGCATTTTGCCTAGCCCAAGAAAAAGTGATGCAATACAGAGCAGTGGATGGCAAGCAACCAACTATGCTAAACATGGCTCTATCAGGTCTGCTTCCATTTACTACTTATAACACTTGAAGACAGTGATAGACAGTAAAGAAGCCAGGTCAATGAAATGTCAAGAAAAGACTTATGAATTTTGAGGCAATAGTGATGCAAGTTGAAAAGCAACCTGGAGGAAAAGAGTGTAATAAAATAAAAGCAATAACCACAATCTTTAGTTGAAATCCAGCAAATTACTGCTGTCAGAGCTGTACTGCTATCAGAGGTCCTTACTTCTGGTTTTGGAATCAACATCAACAAGCAGATATTGTTTCCTCAAGACTCAAAGGACCAGAAAGATGTGCATTTAGATAATCCTGCTGGAAAGGACTAATGGGGTATCAAAAAGGAGTGTAGGAAGGCAGTAGAAGGGAATGAGAAAGCATTACTGACACGGCACTTCATGCCAATTGGTTATGTTGTACAATTCTGCCATAGGCACCTAGAGAACAGCAAGTGAGATAGGACACAACAGAAAATACATCAGTGTAAGGCAATGGAAGCAGAGTTGAAAAGTAGAAAACAAGGTCTCTGCACAGTGAAGCACTAATCTCATGCATTTCTACCATGATCTTTATCACTTGGATTCCTGAAAATTTTACCAACTTTCATGCTATATGGTTCATCAGTAACACTGCTGTGAGAAGTTAGTGGTATGTCAGTGACACAGGAGTTAAGGCAAGGTACAAGCAGGCACTACATGGCCTTGCAGAGTGTCAGCTGAGCTGCACTGGAAGACTAATTTGTGCTTTCACAACCCTAATGGTTTGTACATTATGAATTAATGTAAGTACACTTTCCTCCTTCCCCGCCCTGGATAACAAGTTGTTTACTGGATGGGACTGCACTAAGCTGGTGCTGGTAGTGGTGAGGCAGAACAGACCAGAAAGGCCTGCAAAACCTGCAGCCTTCAGCACATAGAAATCAAGGAGTTGGAAGCATTTTAAGGTTTATCTAAGACAGATGGAAATATATTCTTTCCAAACACTGCATTGGAAGGAAGTGAAATAGTGCTTAAAAATGAAGCCAAAATTTAAAAAAAAAAAACTTGCAGCTTTCCATGCTAAAAGCAGCCTGTTTTACCTGCAGTAACCTGCTAAAGTTAGCTGTTGATGACAGCGTGTGCACAGGAAAAACCTCATGAATGTACTGAAGTTACAACTAAATTCAACCTTCAAGACATTGAACTCAAATATGAAAAAGGAATGACACATAACAGAAGAAAACACCTTCTCTAAAAGGAAAGCAGCTCAACAATCCTACATTTCAAAGAAGAGAATCTCACAGACATTTCTATTAACATAGAAAGCTGAGATGTTTACAGTATTTTGAAGTATTTTCAATGGAGAGGGTTATAATAAGAAATTCTTATTGAATTTATGGAGTTTATATTCCAAAAATTACATATGTATATTTAAATTACAGTGATCAGGGAGGCGGAGAAATGACAAATGTAATTTTAAAAATTAGTACTTCTGAAAACATTTATGAAAACTTACATTGCATTTGTAGGTTTATCACAAGACAGCTAAGAAGTCAGACAATGACAAGAAACCCAGCCATCTACATTTGGATAGTATCATGTAAATACAAAGTATGAAATTAAACCAAAACCTAAGGAATCACAAGTCTTTATTGAAAGAAAGAACCATGTCAAACACAGAAGGCTTTTCATTGACAGAAATGCAGTAATGGAAATAGAGAGCAGATGAGCGGATTTCTTCCTTGATTTCTTCCTTTATTCTCATCTCTAAAAGTCTGTGGGTGTGAGTTCTGGGGGGAAGGTGTGTGTGTGTGTTTCTGTTTTTTTTTAAATGTATTACTATGAGTTATGAAAACCAAAATACCTGTAAAGATAACGGAAAGGAAGCCAATATTATTGAAAGGATGTAAGTGTGGTGGCTCTAAACCTAGAGAGACAAACTGCGTCACCCCAACCTGCACGTGCACTACTTCTACCATTATCTGGTATTCCAAGGCAAATAACTTTGCAGCCTTTATTACAGAATAATTGAATGTTTTACACTGGAAGGGACCTAAAAGATCATCCTGTTCCAAGACCCCTGCCATAGGCAAGGAAGTCTCATCCAACCTGGCCTTAAAACACTTCTACTGATGTGACATCCACCACTTCTGTGCACAGCCTGTTCCAGTGCCTCATCACTCTCACAGTACAGAATGTCTTCCTAACATCTAATTTAAAACTCTCCTCTTTTAGTTAAAAACTGCTACCCTTTGTCCTGCCACTATCTGTCCATGTAAAAAATCCCTCTACCTCTCTTTTTAAGCCCCTTTCAAGTACTGGAAGGCTGCAATAGGGTCTCTCTGTAGCCCTTTCTTCTCCAGGCTGAACAAAGTCAGCTTTCTCAGCCTGTCTTTGTAGGACAGGTGCTCCATCCCTTTGATTATCTCCTTGGCTCTCCTCTGGATTTGCTTTAACAGGTCCACATTTGCCTTGTGCTAAGAATTTCAGAACTGGACACAATACTGCATGTGGGATCTAAGGAGAGCAGAAGAGAGGGGCACAATGGAGTTGGCTTTCTTGGGTGCAAACACACATTGACGAGTCATGACCAGCATTTTGTCCACCAGAACCCCCAAGTCCTTCTCAAGGATGCTACTCTCAGTGAGTTCTTCTCCCAGTTTGTAATTGTGTCTGGGATTACCCCTCGCACTCAGACTTGTTGAACTTCATTAGGTTCTCATGGTTCCACTTCTGAAGTTTGTCCAGGTCCCTCTCGATGGCATCCTGTCCTTCTGTTG
This sequence comes from Scytalopus superciliaris, assembly GCA_013400415.1. NCBI lineage: Eukaryota > Metazoa > Chordata > Aves > Passeriformes > Rhinocryptidae > Scytalopus > Scytalopus superciliaris. Next base: position 252,787 of record VXBX01002265.1, on the reverse strand, counting down.
TATCAACTGCACCACTCAGCTTCATGTCATCGGCAAACTTGCTGACAGTAAGCACCTAACTTTGGTTTAAAGCTTTCTGCTATGATTTTTTTAAAGGACTAAACTTCTTCATGGTCAAGTTTTGAGGCTACTGTCCCCTAAGCACAGGTATTTTGTGAACTTAGGCTTACAGAAATAGAAAGTGAGATCTTAGCTGATAACCTTTTTGAAGGCAATGCAAAATTTATTTGAAATGCCATAACTATATAAAATAACACAGCCAAAATAAGCTTAGCCTCTGTACAGGCTATCTGATACAAACTTAATTGTATGAAATATGATAAAAGTATGCTGTGGCATGTATAGTGTCCAAAAGCATACAAGATTTTTTGTCAGCTCTAATGTTTACAAGATGCCTTTTCAAATTTTGCTACCAATTATGTATGCACTTCCAGACCATGGGAACTCAGTATTTTTCACGTGGAATATCTATTTTGCTAATGCTAAAATAACCCTACAACATACAAAAAACCCATATGCCCCCCATTTCACTGTGTGCATATTTTTATTACTTTTCTCCACAAGGAGGAAAGGACTTAATTCTAACACAAAGTTTATCACTTTGTAACTTCATGGGATATCAATCCTCAGTCCTACTTTGAGTTAACTATTTCCTTGAGAAAAGTCAAGGCAAAAACCCCACCCTATAACACAGAGTCACTTGCATTATCAAAAGTCTTTGATGAGCTGGGTTCCCAGCAGGTTTTGTACTGAAGTCAGCTGGAAGAAAATTCTAATTAGAGATGCTGAATTTTCTCTCATCTCCTTTTCTGATGAGAGCTGGAATACATGAGGATAAAGCATTAGTGACAAAGCTGAACAACATAGTTTAAATAAAAATGTGTTCGCTTTGTATATGCAAGATGTTTCAATGAGGTTATGCCTCCTTATTTCTAAGGATCTGTGGCATATGAAGACAGTCGCTAACTGCCTGAGGCACAGAGGATTTGTTCCAAAAGCACATCAGACATCTGTTCAACTGCACAGGAGACAGAGCAGTGGAACACCTGTAGCTAAAAGTCATCGAAAATCCTTAGGTTTTTAGTATTATTGTAAATGCTGTAAGTTACAAGTCCAGAGTTCTACAAGCCTTTACTCTAGGAGACAGGATAAACACAACAGGTATGGGAAAGAAATTGCTCTGTTTGTACAAAGATAGCCAGAAAAGAGCATTTTAAAGAATATAAAGATGGTGGTATGCTCTGGAACAAAGGCAGAGTTATCCTGGGGGTTGTCTGAGACCAGCATGTGAACTCTTCCAAGAATTTGTACTATGAGAATTGCTCTCTTTTGCTCAAAACACACCACCACACCTATCCACCCTACCATCCAAGCCCCAGGAAACTGTCTACCTGAAATTCTTTAAGCAAGTTTTTCATGTACATTTATTGTAATATGTTTGATATGTAAACAGTTGGCACCAAAGGGGTGAACCCATCAAGCAAGATAAGTAGCATGACTGAAGCTAAGTCAGAGTTACAAATTCAGTTCTACCTGTCTCTCCTCATCTTAATACAAGAGTTGGTATGATATGTGAAATTTAGACAAGGGGTAAGGGGAAAATCTCAAAGGGAATCCCAGCTTTGGCTTGCTAACTTTATTTTAAAAATAATCACCAAGAATGCACTTCAAGGCAATCCAAGCAGATACACAAGTACATTAATCTTTGTACACAAAAGCTTTAACTAAAACAAAACTGTTCCTTTTAAATGAAAATCCTAAACAAACATCTTGTTTATCTTGTCACCAGGGCCAGAAGTATGGAGAGAACAAAAATATAACAGACTACAACCCCAATGTGTACAATGTGTACACAACAGTCCCATCTGCTACCATAATAATCTACATTAAAAAAATATTAGCCACCTTAACAAAATAGACTCCAGATATTTTCTGCTGAAAATATTTAAACACTTTTGTCAGCAAAACTGTCACTATCACATCTCCCCACTTTATAGATGTCCCAGTTCTCTACACGTATCAAATCTAAGAAGTTACTAATTCCTACTAACAAATTAATTACTTTCCTACAATTAATCACACAAGAAACATTTTTTCAAACCAAAAGGAATAAACACTTAAAAAGTGCAAGTGTGTGATGTTTGTTAATCAAGAGTTTGAAGAGATCAAGTTCTACCTCAGCTCTCAGGTTACCCTTGTTTGCAATAAGTTTTCTCTCCCATGAAGTCATGCAGCTTCTCCTCCATAGCAGCCCTGCATTACAGGCTCTTTTACAACAATGTAATGACTGCTTCAAACCCCTCAAAACTATGAAGAGCTTATTACATCAGAAATATTAATTCTTCATTATGAGAAACCATGACACAACACAGAAAAAACAGTGAATGCTGCTATAGTTCAACAGTACAAAGTTGACATCAACTGAAGAAAACACAAACTGTAACTCTCTTCCACTACTGAGGGATGAAAATCACGTAATCACAGACTCATTTAGCTTGGAAAAGACCCCTGAGATCACTGAGTCCAACCTTTGACTCATCACCACTTTGTCAACTAGACCACAGCACTAAGTGCCAGCTCAGTCACTTCTTAAGTACCTTCAGGAATGGTGATTCCATCACCTTCCTGGGCAGCCCATTTCAGTGCTTGACAACTCTTCCCATGAAGAAGGCAAGATAACACTTAAGGATCCTCCCCATTCCCTGCCCAAGACATGGAAACTTTGTCTCAAAATTACTGCTAGGCATGTACCTACATATACACAGGTACACATACTGGGTTTTACAGGAACTCTAGGATGGTCTTTCGAAGTATATATACTTCTATACACAGCCTTACTTTCCCTGACCCACAAATGCATAGAAAGTGGTGGGTGCCCAGTGCCCAGTGGTGGGCAATCAATGTCCAGCATCACCACCTCAACGGACTCTGCTTGACAGAAAGCAGGATATAAGGCTCAGTTATATAATATAATAAGGCAGAGCTGCATCTGAGAATGGCACAACTGATTCTTCCCACCCTCCTCTCCTTCACCAAGGTCAGGTCTGACAATCAAGTAGAGCCCTGGCCCCCGTGGGCTCTACAAACCCTCACTGCTGACACCTTGCACGCAGCCCTGTGGACAGCAGAGTGCTGCAGGGCATGAGGGATGGGCACAGAAATGGAATTTTGATGCCAATTGCTTATGCTGAGAAGAAAAATAAATGAAACAATTAAAAAGAGGCAGCTTTACAACCGCATTTACAAAAAAAAGAAGCGAAGTAGGCAGGACAGCATTTCAAGCTTAATAAAAGGAAACGCACTGTTTGTTCCATTCCACAGCAAATACTTTTAACACCAAACGGAACAAATACTCCAAAGCTTTTTGGCTTTTGTTTGAAAGTCACAGATCTGGCATGACAGTTGATAATCTGGTATTTTTTACTAAACTTCTGAAGTGCTGTGTTTTGACGGAAAAACCAGGCAATCAAGTCTTTATAAAAACACCAGGAATCCAGTCCGGGCCACGCCCTGGGGCCGGCGTGGGGCTGTGGCTGCGGGGAGAGAGCCCGGCGGGATAACCGGGCGGGAGAAAAGCACGCGCAAAGAAGTAACAAAAACCAGACACAAGTTAATAAAATATACATGGAGTATATACGCGTATGTATATCGTATATAANTGTGTGTGTGTATATGTATGTATAGAACATAAACAACGCGGAATCAGTAACTAAGCTAACACTCGTGCCCAGTTTCTCGGGCAGCGTGGCGAGGCCAAACCCGCCTCGGTTCCCGGGGGACGCAGCACTCCCTGCGGGCCCGGCGCCCCCCGCCCCGCGGTACTCACTGCTGCCCTGCCCGGCCCGGCCCGGCCCGGCCCCGCTCCCTTCGCCGCCCCCGC
>VXBX01002265.1:236280-248808 GCA_013400415.1 Scytalopus superciliaris | reverse complement strand
GCCCCGCGCACCTGCCGCAGGTGAGGCGGGCGGGGCCGGGGCCCTGCCACCCGCCTGCTCCCCTCCCGTTCCTTCCTCACTCCCATTCTCATTCCGGTTCTCATTCCCGTTCCCTTTCCCGTCCGCTCCCGCCCCGGTTCGCACCTCGCCCCCTTTCCCCCCGCTCCAAACAGGCAAATGCCGCGGCCGCCCCTGCCGGCCGGTGCCATACGGCGCGGTAGCGGCGAGGCCCCCAGCGCTGAAGATGGCGGCGGGGGAGGCGCAGTCGGTGCTGTTCGTGTGCCTGGGTGAGCGCGGCCGCCGCTCCCGGCACGGGGCACGGGGGTGCTCCCGCCGCTCCCCGGGCATCGGCATGGGCATGGGCATGGGCATGGGCATGGGCATGGGCATGGGGGTGCGGTGAGGCGAGGCCAGCGCCCGCGGCGGGGGTGGCGCGTCCCGCCCCAGGAGGGCCCCGCGCGTTGCCCTCAGCGGGGAGGGCCGCGAAGGGAGGCGGGAAGCGGCGTCCGTCTGCTCCCTGTTTCTGCCGGGTCGGAGTAATGAGGAATTTTATACGGAGGGCGGCAGAGCAGTGGGACAGGCTGCCCGGGGAGGTCGTGGAGTCTCCCTCTCTGGAGACAATTCAAACCCACGTGGGCGCGTCCCTGTGTCACCTGCGCCAGGTGGCCCTGCCTGGGCAGGGGGGTTGGACTGGAGGATCGCCAGAGGGCCCTTCCAACCCTGGAGATCCTGTGATTCTGTGAAATCAGTAGGAAATAACAGGTGAAGTCCAGTGTTGAAAAACTCGAAGGTTGTGCGCGGGGAAGAGCAGGACCTAAACGGGCACAAACCGGCTCTGAACTGCTCGGGTTGGTGACTGAACAGCCTTCTGAGTTGTGCAGCGCTTGGCTTCGGGAGCAGCAGCGAGGGAACGGACCTGCCCGCAGGCTTGCTGCTCAGAACTCCTGGCATGGGATAGGGAGAGAAAACTGCAACAGAAATAACTTAAAGGGGACAGCCTCCGTAAAAAGGGGAAAAGTGCGTTAGGACTTTTTAAGAAAAAGAACTTGGTGTAGGCTGATGTGTCATAATCTAATAATGAAGTCTTGATCAGTTGTGAAAATGGGAGAAAAGGACTCTTGAAACACTACCAATAAGAAAAAAATAGGAAAGTTGTTTATTTTTTTACAAATGTTCTTTGTGCTTAAGCTGTAAATGCTGTCATGCAGAGTCATAGGAAACAGAAGCATAGATGGGGTCAGAAATAACTGGAATGTTTTTCTGAAGCTTTAGACAATTTATTACTGATAAACAAGATGATCACAACCAAGAAATTGCCAGCTTGGTTGCATGGATTACAGAGCCATGCCCCATTTTGTACATGCTTTGTCTCAACTTCAGCTTCCATCAGGGAAGCTGATCCAAGCTTTGATGGTTCTGTGCTCTGCTGTAGGAGGGCTTTTAACGTTATCTGCTTCTCAGCCTTCACATCTTACTGGTGTGCTGTAAATCCCTGGCATTTTGCCAGGTTTGTTACAAAATCATTGGTTAATGTTTGGACTTTTCACTATCTGCTTTTCTGTTGTAGTAAGAGATACACAGATTAATTGACTAGGAAAACAAGAGTATAGTTTTATAAAATATGTTCTGATGTTTACTTTAGAGTAAAATTATCCCATAATAATAATTCAGGGGAAACATCCTTTGCTAAGGGATTATCAGTTGCTGTATGTTTGGAAACCATTGGCCTATACAAATGTTTTTGTATAAAAACATCTTAACTAATATGAATCCTTCATCCCAAACATGATGTTCCAAAGGCAGTAGTAATCACTGTCCCCATGTGCTGAAAGACAAGCCAGTGGGGAATATCAGCCTGGCTGAACAGGGCGTTTTGGCTGGAATTGAGAGAAGAAAGGAGAGATTGTGACCTTTGGAAGAAGGGGAGGGCAACTCAGGAGGACTATAAGCATGTTGTGAGGTTATGCAGGGAGAAAAATTAGGTCCAAAGCCCAACTAGAACTTAATCTGGCTACTGCTGTAAAAAATTACAAAAATGTTTCTATAAATACATCAGCAACAAAAGGAGGGCTAAGTAGAATCTCCATCCTTTATTAGATGCAGGAGGAAATAAGTGACACAGGATGAGGGAAAGGCTGAGGTATCTGATGCCTTGTTTGCCTCAGTGTTGAACAGTAAGACCAGTTGTTCTCCAGGTACCAGCCCCCTGAACTGAAAGATGGGGATGGGGAGCAGTATCACAGAATCATAGAATAGAGTCATAGAATCATTAAGGCTGGAAAAGACCTCCAAGATCATCAAGTGCAACTTTTGACTGAACACCAGTCTGTCAACTGAACAACAGCACTAAGTGCCATGTCCGCTCATTTCTTGACTGCTTCAGGGACTGTGACTCCACTGCCTCTCTGGGAAGCCCCTTTCAATTCTTAACCACCCTTTCAGTGACACAATTTCTCCTGAACCTCCCATGGCACAGCTTGAGGCCTTGGCCTGTTGCGAGTTGCCTTGGNCCTATACAAATGTTTTTGTATAAAAACATCTAAACTAATATGAATCCTTCATCCCAAACATGATGTTCCAAAGGCAGTAGTAATCACTGTCCCCATGTGCTGAAAGACAAGCCAGTGGGGAATATCAGCCTGGCTGAACAGGGCGTTTTGGCTGGAATTGAGAGAAGAAAGGAGAGATTGTGACCTTTGGAAGAAGGGGAGGGCAACTCAGGAGGACTATAAGCATGTTGTGAGGTTATGCAGGGAGAAAAATTAGGTCCAAAGCCCAACTAGAACTTAATCTGGCTACTGCTGTAAAAAATTACAAAAATGTTTCTATAAATACATCAGCAACAAAAGGAGGGCTAAGTAGAATCTCCATCCTTTATTAGATGCAGGAGGAAATAAGTGACACAGGATGAGGGAAAGGCTGAGGTATCTGATGCCTTGTTTGCCTCAGTGTTGAACAGTAAGACCAGTTGTTCTCCAGGTACCAGCCCCCTGAACTGAAAGATGGGGATGGGGAGCAGTATCACAGAATCATAGAATAGAGTCATAGAATCATTAAGGCTGGAAAAGACCTCCAAGATCATCAAGTGCAACTTTTGACTGAACACCAGTCTGTCAACTGAACAACAGCACTAAGTGCCATGTCCGCTCATTTCTTGACTGCTTCAGGGACTGTGACTCCACTGCCTCTCTGGGAAGCCCCTTTCAATTCTTAACCACCCTTTCAGTGACACAATTTCTCCTGAACCTCCCATGGCACAGCTTGAGGCCTTGGCCTGTTGCGAGTTGCCTTGGAGAAAAGACCAACCCTCACCTGGCTACAACCTCCTCTCCCCTGAGCCTTCTTTTCTCCAGGCTAAACAATCCCAGCTCCCTCTGCTGCTCCTCATAGGATTTGTATTCCAGACCCTTCACCAGCTCCGTTGTCCTTCTCTGGACACTCTCCAGCACCTCCATGCCCTTCTTGAAGTGAAGGGCCCAAAACAACTAAATGGGGGATTTGAGGTGAGGCCTTGCCAGTGCCAGGTACAGGGGGGATGCTGACTGTCCTGGTCCTGCTGGCCACATTATTGCTGATACAGGCCAGGATACCATTGGCCAAGAAGGCCACCTGGGCACACTGCCAGCTGTCAGTCAGCAGCTCTAGGTTCTTTTCTGCCAGGCTGCTTTACAGCCCCTTTTCCTCCACTGAGGGACCTGCTCAAAGTGCTCACTGAGCCACTTTCAATCATTTATGAGCGGTTCTGGTCCACTGGGGAGGTTCTTGTTGTCAGGAGGTTGATAAATGTGATGCCCATCTACAAGAAGGGTTGGAAGGACAGTCTGGGGGACCTACAGGTCTGTCAGCCTGATGCTGATGCCAGAGAATGTCATGTTGCAGCTCATCTTGAGTGCCATCATGTGGCACGTAGAGGGCATCAGGCCTAACCAGCACAGGTTTAGGAAAAGCAGGTCCTTCTTGACTGTCCTGATCTTCTCTGACCAGGTGACCCACATAGTAGATGAGGGAAAGGCTATGGATATTGTCTACCTGGACTTCAGTAAACCGTTTGTCACCATTTCCCACAGCATTCTCCTGGAGAAACTGGCTGTTCATGTCTTGGACAGGTGCACTGTTTCCTGGGTAAAAAACTGGCTGGATGTCTGAGGCCAGAGTGGTGGTGAATGGAGTTACATCCAGCTGGCAGCCAATCATGAGTGGTGTTCCCCAGGGCTCAGTATTGGGTTCAGTCCGATTTATTATCTTTATCAAAGATCTGGATGAGGGGATTGAGGGCAACTGCAGTCAGTTCACAGACAACACAAGTAGGGCAAGAGTGTTTAACTGCTAGAGGGTAGGAAGGCTCTGCAGAGGGATCTGGACAGGCTAGATCAGTGGGCCGAGTCCAATCATATGAGATTCAGCAAAGCCAAGTGCCAGATCCTGCACTTGGGTCACAACAACCCCATGCAGTACTAGAGGCTGGGAGAAGAGTGACTGGAAAGCAGCCCAGTGGAAAGCTACCTGGGTTTGCTGGCTGAACATGAGCCAGCAGTGTGTCCAGGTGGCCAAGAAGGCCAGTGGCATCTTGGCCTCTATCAGAACCAGTGTGGCCAGCAGGAGCAGGGAAATTACTGTCCCCCTGTACTCAGCACTGGTGAGGCTGCTGTTCAAATCCTGTGTTAAGTTCTGGGCCACTCACTACAAGAAAGACGTTGAGGTGGTGGAGCATGTCCAGAGAAGGGCTGTCCAGAACTGGTGAATGGAGAGTAAGTCCAATGAGGAACAGCAGAGGGAGCTGAGGTTGCTTAAAGGAGATTGTGAAAAGGAGGCCGAGGGGAGACCTTGTTGCTGTCTACAGCTACAAGAAATAAGTGACAAGCGACAGGATCAGAGGAAATGGCCTTAAAGTCGCACCAGGGAAGGTTTAAATTAGGTATTAGGAAAAACTTCTTCACCGAAAAGGTTGTCAAGCATTGGAAAGGGCTGCTGAGGAAATGGTCAAGGCCCTGGAAATATTTAACAGATGCATAGACATGGTGCTTAGGGACATGGGTTAGTGGTAGACTTGGCAGTGCTGGGTTAACAATTGGACTTAAATGATCTTCAGGGTTGTTTCCAACCTAAACTATACTATGATTTTGTGAAACAATTCATACATATGTGTTTGTAAGCACATGATGGTGATTTGCACTGTAGCAGTTTCTAATGCAGGTTAGTCTCTGAGGAATCCTTATTAGTGTAAGATAATATATTAATTTATGTTAATTAATTATTAATATTAAGCCTGAGGAAAGGGTGGACAAGTCAGAATGAGTGTTAATGGGATGGATTTTTTTAATCAGATCGTGTGTTGTAAATAACCTTTAAGTTTCCTCTTCTGTATTACTGGGTTATAAAATAATAACCATAATGGTCTCTGGTGTGAAAAAACTACTTGACATGATAACCACTGTTTTTTCTCAGTGAAATATACACTCTCTTCAGTTAAATTTTGTATGCAACTTTTTTCTTCTTCCTGCTTTAAGTTTGCTAATTATCTTTAGTTGTTCTTGAAGCAATACCTTTTTTCTCCTAAATTTGTTAGAAATAATAGATGAGATTATTGCTGACAAGAGTACTAAACAGATTTCTAGGACTGCATTTATCTGTGGCATTCTTTGCTGGTTAATGAAGTACTCATTCTTAAGGTTGCCACATCCAGTGAGAGTGGATTCCAGAAAGCCTTCAAGCCTTCATGAAAAACTACATTTTATTTCTATATTGTTGTGAAAGTACCCTATTACTGAAATATCTATTGACTGTGTTCTTTATAATGAAATAAGCAGATATTCATTACACAACAAAATGCAATCTAGTTAATGTGCATAACTACATTAATGATAAGAGTTCCTCATCACTGAGAAAATAATGAAATACCCAGAAAAATATGTAATTACAGTATCTGAAAAGGCACCAGGAAAGCATTTATTTTCATTTAAGCAAAAAAATAATTAAAAGTGGAGGTGAACCAAAATGCAGTTTACTCATTTTACGCTTATGTAGCTCATGTAATTAATGGTTGAGCTGCAGAAATGAGCTTAATATGATGCTGTGTTATATAAGTCAACCTCTTTCTCTCTGATGACTTGTCCACTATAACATAACAAGCAGAATGGGTGTCTTAGACCTGGCACTGGCTTATTGATCTCCTCCATGGACGGAGGAACAGTTGCAAGACAAGTGTACTGTTCAGCAAAGTGGTTTTGGCTGGGTCCTCAGAAGATTAATGCTTGTTGTGAATCACTGAGCATGGGTATTGTCACCAGGGATCTAAACTACATAAAATAATTTCTGAAATGGCAATTAACTTATTGGGTATGAGGACATTAGATGGCAGTTACAGAGAGATTTGAGTTTCCTGGTTCATTTGTCACAATCCCTTATAAGTGTTTAGATATAGCCAAATACTAGGTTTTGTGGGACAGCATGCTATTTATAGCTGCAGAATGGGAAAGTGATAGGTTGGGTAAGACATTGAAGAAGTCATGAAAAACAGATGCTGTAATGAGGATTCTTAGCAAGCTGATAAAAAGAAATAATGGCATTTTTTTGGATAATGATAGAAGAGAATGTTAAATGTATGGAAAATAAACTTTCTTCTGTGCAGTATTGGTAATACACCTGTAAGAATACAATGTCTTACTTAATCTGTGTCTCAGAATTATGCAGAAATGCTAGAGAGTTGAAAGCATGGTTGTAAAGGAGATCTTGGAATTAAAAAACAAGATACATGCTTAAAACATGTTAAGAGTCTGATTCTTGTGAGTAGGTGCTTATGTGTTGAATACTTGTATTTCCCTGGTCAACCCTTATGTTGCTGAGAAAAGCATAATGTTCCAGCAGTTGATAGTTCAGTATAATTAACCTTACTGCAAGGAAAGTTTTCATACATTTGCACGCACAGAGGAATGGAAAACCCAGAGAATCTGACCGAAAATCAGTGCCTTGAATGCTTCCTTACAAAGGTGATTAAATAGTGAGTGTGACAAGATAAACTTAACTGGAAAGAATTGTGAGCAGTTAGTTTTAAACACTTGCTTATGAAGGGGACCCAGTGAATGTTGCAGGGAAGCATTATTACAGTCACTTGGATGAACTGACTGTGCAGAAAGATAAGTAGAGTTAGAAACAGTTTTTTGAATGTGAGAGAATGAAAGCTAGTAAAACTTTTGTTACAAACAGCAGACAGGAAAAGAACAAAAGAAAAGCATGTGTTTGCATTTGGGGAAGGTCTGAAATAAGTAGGGAGCTGAATAAGAAACAATGAGGATACAAAAACAGTTGAGAGAATAGATGCTTGGATCAGTATACCTAGAGACAGGCAATGGACATGAGCATGAAATGGATTCAAGTTTTCTTTCCTGCCAGTAGAACCAGTGCTTCCATTTCTGTCTGGGAGTGGGTCAGAGATTAGTGGAGAGAGTGAACTAAGAAATCAAAAAATTAATGCTGGCTTAGATAACTGTCAGTGGAGTGCTTGTTCCCAGAAAATGAGTGAGAAAGCATGGCTTCTTAAAAGTGATTGACAAATGGTTCCAGTACAGATTCTGTGATTGAAATCTCTTATCCTTGTATTGTCATATTTTGGAGATGTTTGTAGGATTAGTTTCAATGGGTCAGCTCTCTCTGGGTAGCTTGGGCACTAGTTTTCTGTGATTGAAAATGTCACTACAACTTAAAGAGCTTGAAATGTAAAAAATGAAGGGAGAAGATGGAGCTTTAGAGACCTTGAATACTGATATTTTCTACATAAAAACAGTGTGATCAGACCAGTCAAATACAACAAAGGAGAAAGGAACACCAGAGAAGGATAGGTAGCAAAGATAAAGTGTAGGTAACATTTAAGGAAAACATGGTTCAAGTCCAAGGAGGAAGGTAACTGCCCTATGATTTCTCTTGTGAAATGTCCCCCTTTACTCCCCAAATATGACTGTCAGTCCATACCTTGGGAAATACTGTGCATCTGTGAGGAACCTCAGAAAGCTTGTAAAGACCAATACAGGATGTAAAATTGGCTATGAGTGGATAGAAATTATAGTGGGAAAGGTGACTGGAAAACAAGGATTGAAGTTTGCATATGTCAGTGGGATGAAAGAAGGCTTAACATCAATGCTGAGATGAATGGTAACAGTTGCAAGGAGTAGTGTGGGTAAAATATTTGGTTAGGATTAAACTAATATTGCAGAGTATGCAGGGAGAAGAGCTGCTGTTAAGTCAGTTCTGTGATTTTGTCCATCCAGTGGTAGGAGTGGTAGGTAATATGTTTAATCAGCCAGTGATCATGGTGCTGTTCATTATGGTATTTTATATGTTATCATTAAAGATTATGGCCTTTATTTTAAGGAGTGAGCAGGTTACAGAAAAGTGAACATTTGGAGTAAATAATTCAATCCATATAAAGCAGAAGGTTAAACAAATTGAGAAAGCCATGAAGGATTTATTTCAAAAACAGCATTTTGAGATTTTGGGAGCTAGTTAATGAGTTACGAGGACTAATAATAATTGTTTTTTACCCAAAATGTTGAGTGTAATCATGAAAGTTGCTGTTCATGCACAGTCGTGTGGGATCATGTGTGCAGAGGAAGAATTTTGTACAGGAAGAAATAGGTGGCCTCAACAGCTGGTGTAATGGAAACAAAATTTAGTAGTTTAGAAAGAAAACTTAAAGATCACCTGGTTGAAGCACCAGAGAAAGAGAGGGCATGGACAAATTAGAAATAGGAGATTATAATTGTAAATTTGATACTCACAAGTGAGTCAAATGTGATTGTAGAAGTTAACTTGTGTTATTTTCAAAAGAACTAGGTATGTATTTCAGACTTTTCATTTTATAAAACAAATTGGAATAAACTTTTCCTGCAGTGTAGTCTGTGATTTTATGTCAACATTCAAGAAAAATAAATTCAAATTAGAACAAGTGCAGAATTAACTGGAATGATTAGATAAGGGTCAGTTAATTTCATGAGGAGATTGAGAGCTTGGTTTGTTTAGTTTAGCACAGCTATGCTTGGCAAGGGTTTTGTATCTGTTGAAGGGAAGAAAAGTTTTTAAGATAGAGAGTGATGTTAATGAAGATCAGATGAGCACAGACTTCCAAGAGTAGATACTAAGTGGGAATTGTCAGGCTACTACAGGAAATTGGTATCTGGAATAGCATTTTAAGATAGATGATGCGTTTTAAAAAGGAACTTGATTTGTTTTTAAGAGAAGTAATGCTGTATATGTGTGCAGTATCAAAGGATTTGGCTCATTGATATAAAGGTTATATTCTGTCTTATGGTGTACCATGTTCCCTGTTGAAATTGTATTGTTTCATGCTTAGCTCACTTACTCAAGTAAAGAAGTGAGATTAATTTTTTTAATTTATTACCCTATTTTTAAACATTTTTATAATTAATAATACTAACCTATTTTTTCACTTAACTCTTTAAGGAAACCCAAAATTTTACTGGTTTATTTTTCTTCCAAGATTGGTTTCATTTCTGTGCATGGAATAAACTAATTCAAACAATGGAAATAGTATGTTTTCTCTTGGAAGATCTATTACCATCAGAATTCACCTAATGTTTCAGCAAGATCAGTTTCTCAGTAGTTAGCCCTTTCTTTTGCCATTTAGTGATTCAATGCTCTCTAAATCTTTGATTGCCAATTTGTATTGCTTCTGTCCTTGACTTCCCTCTTTGTGGTTTTTATAGTTGGCATGACTAACAGCAAATTATTGAATTTGCTATACCCTGAACAAATGTCCAGATCGTACCAGCTTCTCCTTAGCAGTGAAGTGTCTACCTTGGTGTTTTGTTTGAAAATAGAGGCATGAAAATGAGCTTAAGTGCTTCATCTTTTTCAAAGACTGAATTTCTGCATGCATTTTTAAGACATTTACCATAGATGGTAACTTAGTTACAGCCTCAGCAATGGAGCAAAAATGCTGTAGGTCCATTATTTCTAGTTTTAAATGGGGCACTGCTGCATTGTTGAAATAGGTTCTTTTGAAAATAAGGTCAGATCAAGTGGTTAGTGCAATTGAAGGGAAGACTGATTATGTATTTTTATAATTAAGTGCCTTAACTGTTCGTTGGCTGATTGACAGTATTTCAGCTTTGCTGTGAGTTATGTTTTGTTCCTAATCCTCCATCTTTTGGACCAGAAAAGTTTGGAATTTTTTTCTCCTAAGTTGTTTTTAGAGCTTGTGTAATTAAATTATTTTTGCAGGGGTTTGGAATTGGTATCTGAAAACTGCTCTTGATGAGTGTTCAGTTTGCCTTGCAGTGCCCTCACTTCAGTGATCAAGAGCATTTCTACTGCAGGTTGTTCAGCCATTTCACTGTGTTATTTTCACAATGGTAGTGGCTGTGTTTTGGAATTGTCCAAAATTTTTTGTTCACAGGTAGGTAGTAACCTAAATACTTCAGGCAAATGTTCATGATTCTCCATGCATCAGTTGAAAGCAATACTAGTTGAAATTTGGCAGTGTGTAGGAAGACGTGAAGATAAAAATTATATGCTGCCATTTAAATTCCATAGTTTATTCTAGTCTTCTGTGATCACATCCATGTGGAGAAGAGGGTGATGTGCTTACACAATATTCCTCCTATTTATTTTAATAAGTTATATATTTTCATATAATAAAATGCATTTCAAGAGACTGATGACTAGTATAGAATCATGGAATGATTTGGGTGGGAAAGGATCATCAACTAGATGATCTGGTTCCTACTCCCCTGCTGTGAGCAGGGACACCTTCCACTAGACCAGGTTGCTCAAAGCCCAATTCAGCCTGGCCTTGAACACTTCCAATAATGAAGCATCTACAACTTCTCTGGGCAACCTGTTCCAGTGTCTCACTACCCTCATGTAAAAGAAAACTTTCTTGATTATGTCTAATAGAAATCTCCTCCATTTCTGTTTAAAACTGTTGTTCTTTGTCCTGTCACTACAGCACCCTTTATATATAGAAAGGTTGCAGTAAGATCTCCCCAGTCCTTCTCTTCTCCAGGCTGCGCAATCTCACTTCTTGCTCAGAGGGGCTGCAGCCTTCTCATCATCTTTGTGGTCCGCCTTGGGACCCACCCCAGCAGGTTCATGTCTTTCTTGTGCTAGGGGCCCCAGAGCCAAAAGTCCCCGTGAGGTCTCATGAGAGCTGAGTAGAGGGGTGGAATCACATCCCTCATCCTGCTGACCATGCTGCTTTTGATGCAGCCAAGGATATGACTGCCTTTCTGGGCTGCAGGTGCACACTGCTGGTTCATAACCAATTTTTCACCCACCAGCATCCCCAAGTCGTCCACAGGGCTCCTCTCAATCCCTTTGAGCCACAGTCTGTCTTTGTACTCAAGATTGCTCCAACCCAGGTGCAGGACTCTGAGTTTTCACATAAGCAATATATATTCTAAGTAAATAAAAATCTTTAATCTGATTTGTGCTGAAAACTTCACATAATTATTGATTTTTTTTGTTTTCAGTAGTCTGAAAATTCACTTTAATCTCTTGTTTCCATAGGAAACATCTGCCGCTCTCCAATAGCTGAAGCAGTTTTTAGGAAACTTGTAACTGATGCAAAACTTGAACATAAGGTAAGCTATTTATTTCTGTTCCTGCCTAAGAAATAACTGTCTCGTAGCCAGTTAGAAATATAAGCAGTGAAAAAGGAAACATAAAAATATAAATTTGTTTTTCTGTAGTGGAGGATAGACAGTGCAGCGACATCTACCTATGAAATAGGAAGCCCTCCTGACTATCGAGGACAGAATTGCATGAAGAAGCATGGCATTACCATGAATCATATTGCCAGGCAGGTACTGTACTTTAATTTCCTTTAAATATATGTATGTATTTGTTTTGTTGTTACAGTGGATGACAGACAGTGCCGCTGTTTCAAACTGGAACGTGGGGCGCTCCCCAGATTCAAGGGCTTTAAGCTGTCTAAGAAATCATGGCATTGAGACAGCCCATAAAGCACGGCAGGTAGAAGAGAGTATATTTTCTTTCTTATTCATACTCATGCTTTGTGTAGTCCTAACCATTGCAATCACAGAAGTCATTTGATCAATGCATGGTTACGCATCAAGTAGTAAATACTATGTGCAGTTTTTCAAAGTACTCAGTGGCCTAACTCTTCTAGTTGGTCTTAATGGGTCTCTTGTTACTAAGCTTCATTGGAAGTATAACTAAGAAGCATTGGAGCAGTTTCTGCATTATAGAAAAATCCTGCCTTTAAATGTTTAGGGTTTTGAGCATCTTTTAAAATACTTTTTAAAAATGGATTTACTCTAGTAATCTGTGATACCTTCTTCAGCAAGGAATTGCATATTTATTTAACAGGTCCAAAAAGAAGTAGAATACCTGTTCATCACCATGAAGATCTTTTAAAAGTATTTACAGTGCTAAGTTGGAAATTAGAATTAAAAAGCACTCAAACCCAAGATTAGCACAGTTGGTGGTAACTTCAGAGGAGGAAAAACCCTTGAAGCATTCTTAAGGATAAGACAGGTTTTTTGTCACTTAGAA
>VXBX01002265.1:212037-236164 GCA_013400415.1 Scytalopus superciliaris | reverse complement strand
TCAAACTGGAACGTGGGGCGCTCCCCAGATTCAAGGGCTTTAAGCTGTCTAAGAAATCATGGCATTGAGACAGCCCATAAAGCACGGCAGGTAGAAGAGAGTATATTTTCTTTCTTATTCATACTCATGCTTTGTGTAGTCCTAACCATTGCAATCACAGAAGTCATTTGATCAATGCATGGTTACGCATCAAGTAGTAAATACTATGTGCAGTTTTTCAAAGTACTCAGTGGCCTAACTCTTCTAGTTGGTCTTAATGGGTCTCTTGTTACTAAGCTTCATTGGAAGTATAACTAAGAAGCATTGGAGCAGTTTCTGCATTATAGAAAAATCCTGCCTTTAAATGTTTAGGGTTTTGAGCATCTTTTAAAATACTTTTTAAAAATGGATTTACTCTAGTAATCTGTGATACCTTCTTCAGCAAGGAATTGCATATTTATTTAACAGGTCCAAAAAGAAGTAGAATACCTGTTCATCACCATGAAGATCTTTTAAAAGTATTTACAGTGCTAAGTTGGAAATTAGAATTAAAAAGCACTCAAACCCAAGATTAGGAGCACAGTTGGTGGTAACTTCAGAGGAAAACAGACCCTTGAAGCATTCTTAAGGATAAGACAGGTTTGTCACTTAGTGAAATCCGTTAAGTTTTACCAAAACTCATATCTGTTTTCATTAACAAAAGAACATGTATTTCCATGCTGCATTCCAGAGAGATTGGAAGTAAATGTGTCTGCATCTATTTAAATCGTTCAGACACTCAAATAAATGCACATAATTTACTTCAGTTAACTATTCTCTGGATATAAGATATTCCTTTAGGGCTTGACCTTTACTTAGTTTGAGTTTATGCCACTAGTTTGTGAACAGACAAAAAGATCAAGTAGTCTTGTTATTATCTTACATTTCTGTTCCCTTCAGAATTTTGCTAGACCTTACTGAGGTCATATTTACTTTCTTCACTTTCAAAGACTACATGTTTAGTTTTTTGACTTTTTAAAATAAATTCTCTCAATTAGTCAGTTGCCCTCTACTGACTTCTCCTGATGTTAATCTTTATATAATAAACAGAACTAAGAACAGCACGATTTCAGATTTTTAAATATTTTACTATTAGAATAATTACTAACAAAAGTCTGATGTAATCTTTTCCTGTTAAAAGTTCTGGATTTACTATTTATCAGTGCTTACAGACATAATTATTTGTCAATACACAAGCTAAATGGTACTGAAACTATTCAATCAGTGTTTCAGTCACAGTAGTGTAACATGTTTGTCTTCTTAAAAGACACCTTGGAAACTTGAGAAGCCTTCTTGGGTATTCCTAGAGTAGTTTATAAGCAGTTAAACTAAAGCAAAGGACTCAAAATTAGTTGATCCTCTGCCTTGAAACAAATCAATATATCCTCCTTTGGCAGAGAGGGAATGAAAACACTTTAATGAAGGCATTTGCTTATACATTCTGGCAAATCCAGAGATTTTTAAAGCAGAAGAACCTAATATGTTCCATATACAGGGAGAAAAAATTAACAAGAATGAGACAATAAAATGAAAGACTAAAGGATGAAAAACTGTCTAAAACATCCCAGTACAAGCAGTTTCTTTTAAAAAGAAAATCTTCAAAGCCATATAGGGATACCCTATAGGTAACTGCCCATTTTGCATTGATGTTAACTACGCAACTCCAATTTATTGTTTTTTCAAAACTTCTGTCAAATGGTTTCTGTTGATTCTCAACTGCAGACCTCATGATCTTGTAGTACATCTGAAAAGAGAGGGACTCAACAGTGTAAAGTAAGACTTTTCAGTGGTCAGGTTAGTACAAGTGGACATGTGTTTGTTTCACTCTTAAAGACAAACTCAAGGATAGAATTTTGTGTGTGACTTGTTTCAGAACAGATTAAGGAAAATTTAATACAGAAGCTGCAGAAATAGCAGGGATTTATCTTCTGTTGCCTTCAAAATAAGATAAGTACCTCATACTATTATCCTCTTCACTCCTGTGGAATATTGGTACTCACCCCGTGAAAGGCACTTTCTATCATGCAATTTTATGCGTAATTATGATAATCAGGGATTTTACCTTTTTTTGAAATTCAAAACTACAGGAATGATTTATGTAAATGAATGTTAAATTGGTTACATCCTACCAACATATACAGTGATATTTTAAGTGAAAAGTGAAGTATAAAAATAAATGTATATATTTATATATAAATAAAGAGTTGTTAACATTTTAGTTGATGGTGGGCTGCTGTATGCTTATGTACCTGTTGAAATGTTATAAGCTCGTAGTCTTCATGCACAAACCAGGTAGGTTTTAATCAGTTTCACTTTTATTCATGCTGAGGCCAGAATTTATTTTGGTATGACTCACACCGTGCATTTGCCTTAAATATGAAATTGAGATTAGAAGACGCTTGTATTAACCACTGTTTCAAAACTGGATAAATTTGAAGATTACTGTCTCTCTTGGGATTTTAGAGGGAGAAAATGAGATTTCCTTTCTGTAAATAAAAGGGAATGTTTAACAAGTTAATAATGGTTATATGCATTTTTTAATGTAAGGTTATTGTTGTCCGCACAGTTCCATCCAAAGCTGAGCTTGAATTCTCCACTACTCTTCTCAAAACGTACATAAATTTTTATGTCCTCAGTTCCTCCAAAATACTAGTTTTGAGGAATCACTTCAGTTCACTGGAGGTTGCTCAATTAAGCTTTTTGTATCTAATACTGCAGTAGGGCTTAAGAGCACAAGCCAAATGGTAATCTTGGTTTTAGGGCTGCATTTGCATCCGTATTAGTGCTTGTCATAGGGTAATAACTGTCACATTGCCAAGTGGGAAGTGTGACAGGTGTGTTTTTCATTTCTTCTATTTATTTTATTCTTACATATGTCTGTACAACAAAGAAATCTGTGCCCTCATATTTTGATAGGGGCCAGTGTTTAGTTGTGTAGATTAATCAGAAGCAGCTTGTAGAGGTACTGCTTAGATTTGCCAGGAAAACAGAGCTATTTCCACTGCAAAAATATTTTCATAGGTCAAAGGCACTGCATGAATACAGCAAATATTTTTACAGTGAAAATAAACAAGTCTGCATTTTCACCATTAACCCTTTCTTTTCTCATACTCCCCCAACACACCTCACCCCTTCAGTTCTCTTTGTATGCATAGTGTTTTCATTGATGGCTTTATTGTGGTATTTTCTTACTCCCTGTTATGGGAACGTAATCAGTATCTATTTTCTGTGTGTGCAAAATGGATGTTTTGCCAGCTAAACCTTTTTTTTTTTAATATGTAAGTAATTTTTACAAGTTAAGCCTCTGGATGATGTTTTGCATTTTTGTCTGTTTACATGCTTACTCACTTCTGTAGCCCATCCTTCCCAGAGATGCCTGCCAGAAAAACCTGTTCTGAACAAACTTTCCAAGTTTCTTGGTTATGATACTTCAAATAAGACTATGTGTGAAATGAAGTCTTAATGTGAACTGACTATAGATGTTACTCCTTTTATTCATCCTCATTATGGACATGTGGTTCAGAAATCTTATACTAGCATTGTGGGCATGATCTGGGAAGATTTTGCCCTGTGCTAAGGCTTAAATGTAAGCTGAAATACAGTGACAGGTAAATATCTGCAGCCATCCTTGTAACAATACATTCATACTTCAGTTAGTGGTTTATTGCTATGTTTGCCTATCTGACTGAACTCAGATCTCTGAATTTAGTTAATATTCATGTTTAGGAGTCAGTAAACTACAGGAAGAAAAAAACCAGCTCGTATGATGGTAGGAAGATGTGCAATAGATTTTTAGCATCATACCATACATTTTGTGAATTTATATGGCCTAAAATATTGTGGATGCACTTGTTTTTAAGATTGTATTGTAATTCATACCATCATAATTCAGCTTTGAATGTCACTTGGTAACTTTTCCTTTGCAATGGCAAATTTCTAGATTGCAAGTATTGCAACTTATCCCAGGTTACCTACATTTTTGTTGTCCTATCAAGAAAGCAATTTTTCTATTTTATTTTTAACCATTTTTATTGCATAGTTTCCACAATTTGAAATCTGCTTTAGGTTTCGTAGTTGAAAAATACTAGAAATGTCACTTGTAATGATGTTCTAATGTGATGCATAAAGCTAAAAAAAAAACCCACCCAAAAAACCAAAACCAACCAACCAAAAAAAAAAAAAACCATAAAAAAATTGGTTAAATAGCTGACTTGGGATTTTTATGGAATACTTGCAAAAATGGATAAGCGATCATGTTAGAGTATATTTAAAATGCCACAACTTACTGTAAAAGTTTATGAAGATGCAGTTTTATTCTTTCCACCTGCATATTTTTTAGTAAATCAGAGCTACGGAATTTGAAAATACTTTCTTTTCTTCTTTTTATAAATCAAACACAGTTTGTAGGCTAAAGCACCTATTTTTAATTCTAGGTTACTAAAGAGGATTTCCAGACCTTTGATTATATACTTTGTATGGATGAGAGCAATCTAAGGTAATATATGAAGAAATGGAACAAATTCATATGGATTACTTGTAGTGATGTCTCATAAGTCACTTTGAAGACAGATGTCACATTTTACTGTTTAGCTTGTCTTGGTGTTCTTTTGTTTTGGGGTTTTTTTTTAACATGTATGTGAATGATATCCTAATAGATGGATTCTTCACTTCTAATAAGTTTAATGAGCTAGAAGTCAATGGTTTATTTGTGTGATACATGCCACTCAAGGATTAAGGACATGTAAATTTAGTTACTTTGTGCTATATACAGCTGATGCCTGTATAGTTAAGAATGAGGATGTACTTACTGTCTTGATTGAAGTGATCTGTTTTTCTAATTGCATGGCAGCTAAAAGACAAACTGTGGGAATTTGGAAAGGATTAAATATGGTGAGGGGTTTTTTTTACTTTATAGAAATAGAGTGAGCTCTGAAATAAGCAGGGTTGTTAGCTGGGGGAAATCTTGTTTTATTGTTAGCTGTGCTCTAATTAAGTGTGCTTTAAAAGGATTTGGTGAAGTAGCTGCCTAGTGTAAAAATTCGGCTATCACTAGCAAAACTTCTACTCGAGTACATACATATGAAGATTAAGAAGCTGAGCTTTAATAAAATACAGGTCTCAAAGTGCTTGTAAGGGCTATTGCAAAATTAGTTTAAAAAAGCCCAAACCAAACCAGCACAACCAACAACAGAATCCAAATAAAACCTTATCAGTAGCACATAAAGACTTCTAGAAGCAGCACCACTTAACTAAGTATGATTTTATTGAATTTTCTAGAATGTGTTGAATGACCTGTTCCAGAGCTTGCATGAATCAAGGGTATATAACACTTGGCTTGATTGCGGTGTCTCAGGCAATGACGTGACTGGGCTTACTTCTATTTTCACTTGAATTCTTAAACAGAAATTTAAATTAACCCTTTATATGATATGAGCTGTAAGAGCGAAAGAAAGGTCAGAACTGTGATAGTGCTGCTGCTGGGATATGGCTACAGCTACGCTACAGTTTCACCTTAAACTTGCACTGAGTTCAACCATTTTGCCTGGGAACACCTCTGGGCAGGCTAGCTGATTCCAGTTGTTGATGGAATGACTGTCATGGCAGCAAAGGAATATTTGGAACATCCCTTTTCTTTAGTACCAGGCTCTCTCCTGTCTGTTCATTAAGTGGTATGCTGAAAGCCTTTAAGGAAACAGTTTGACATTTTCTCAATAATGAAAGGCTAGAAAATTTATTGAAAATCTGTAAATTGAAGCAATATCTTCTTAGTTGAAAGAGAAGCCCTGATTTTTCTTCAAGCAAAACCAGTATTGTGGTCTCACTGCTATTTCTAAACAATCTGGAATTAATTTATAAGAACTAATAATTAGAATTTAATTTCTTAAAAACTGGTATGGTTATGACTATATTCACAGGGGTTTTTTTTACCTTTTTAATGGCGAGTAAGTAAAATGATGATTTGGTATGGAGATGTGTAATATTCAAAGAATTTAGTATATTCTGGCAGTTCATTGTGAAAATCATAGTTCTTTAATAGCCTTTAATCTGAAGATGATGAGAGGTGCATTTTA
Source organism: Scytalopus superciliaris (assembly GCA_013400415.1). Taxonomy (NCBI): domain Eukaryota; kingdom Metazoa; phylum Chordata; class Aves; order Passeriformes; family Rhinocryptidae; genus Scytalopus; species Scytalopus superciliaris. The sequence goes on along the minus strand of VXBX01002265.1, from coordinate 230,075 downwards.
ACAGTCTCTGAATCATGGATGGCCATTTGTAAGTAGATGGGGAAAATGCTGTCTCAAAACCAGAATGTTTTATCAATGAGAGGCAATGTAAAAGGAAGAGGATGTGACAACTGATGAAATGTTACGGTATATCAAGAGAAAAACAGATGTAGCTCACAGATTTACCATTTTCTGTTAACTGACTATAGTAGGACTTCACATGAGTTCAGGGTAGTATGGAGAGAACTTGCAGCATATCAATCTAAAACACTGGCTTGGAACAGTTAGGAGAAGCTTACTCATACTTCTGGAGAAATATCTGGATAATTTCCATTGTTTTTTGTTCAACACAAGCTAAGGGTAGATTTTGAAAGTACTAATGACTGAGCTGAGGAAGAAGATGATGAACTTACTGTTACAAAGTTTTGTTAAGGTATAGGTTGAGTGCCTGACTACTTGTTTATGCTCTGAAGTAAGTTTATGTGTATGTCCTCCATGGTCAATTAAACAAGACCCCACACAACATGAAAGAAACAAAAACAAGCAGTGTAGAGTCCACAGGATTGACTGAGTCTAAACGTGTTGTTTTCCTATGTTGTCTAGAAACAGTTATGAGCATCTTGCGCTGATGTCAAATTTTGAAGAAAAATTCAGGGCAAAATTTTATTTTCTCTTTTACAGAGATCTCAACAGGAAAAGCAACCAAGTTAAAGACTGCAAGGCCAAAATAGAGCTACTTGGAAGTTATGATCCACAGAAACAGCTTATCATTGAAGATCCATACTATGTATGTGTAAGAAATTCTTTGGGTGACATACAGTCTAAAGTTATACAAAGCCAAGTGTGAACATGTTTTTTTATGACAAGAAAACAATATAAATTACTGGGATAGGAAAGGAAAACATATCTTTATGCTTACATTTATTTACATTTAAATAATGCAGTGCACCTGTATTTTCAATATTGGGTGAAGCCCTGGTTGATCAGCCTCCTTGCAGAGGATGTCATCAAGAAAGACAGAGATAAAGGCATGGACACAGGTGGTCGAAGAAGTTGACTAATACCAGCCAAGAGCAAGCAGTTAGATTAATACTCTTTAGTTTAGGAAAGAGAAATGAATGAAGATGCAGTAAGGTTCTGTAAGATCTTGCTCTCATGGGAAAAACTGAATAAGGAATTCATTACCCTGGAAGTAGAGAGTACCAAATAGTATTAGTTGGAAGAAGGTTCAAAACAAAAAAAGTTTTGTTTTTTTCCACACAGTGCTTCTTTAAACTGTGAAACTCAACATGACATATTAGTGTGAATGTAAAATAAAAGGGAAAAGACTTACAGGGGCTCAAAAAGTGCACGGAAGAAATATGTGAAGGAAAGTCACCCAGGACAGTTCAATACAGAGTAACAGTAGTTGTCTGTGGAAATTCCTGAGTTCAAATTAGAGAGAAATATGCAAAGACTATCACCAAGTATTTGCGCTGCTTTTATTCTTTCCTAATGTTTTGCTGTTACTGACAACAGGGAAACCAGGATGCAATTTTTTTTTTTCAGCCAATATTGTTATTCTTACAGTCTTTTTCCTCTCTTCTTTTCTAGGGGAATGAAAAGGACTTTGAAACTGTTTACGAGCAGTGTCTTAGATGCTGTAAAGCATTTTTGGAGAAGTCTCATTAATGCTTCATCATTTAATTTCTAAAAGAAAATAATTAGCTTCTCCTGAAATACGTAAAGTTTACTTGATTGATGTATTTAAATTGTAAAATTATGCCTCTATGTTCAACACTTAGTTATTCAGTTTTGCATTTTAGCTTTTCTGTCATCTAATGAAAAAATATAGAAAGGTTTTAATTGGATTACATTATCAACCATTTTATCAGACATCGTTGTAGTAATAAAGTATATAATTCAGGATAAATTTATCTGTAAACTCTTCCAGTGCTTTCTCACAAGCACTGCAAAAGTAACATCTTGCTTTATGTGCTTTATTAACTAAACTGAGGTCTTGGAATGTCTTTGGTTGATGGAATAGCTTTTTCTGTCAGTTTAAATGCTTAGTTATTCAAAAAAAGAAATAATTTTTGTTCCAGTACACTTTTATACTTTTTAAGATGAACACAGTTCAGAAATTGGTTAGGACTTCTAGTCTTCCTTTGGTCTTCTGGTCAATTCCTGGCATACTGACACAAGTGCATGTAACATAGCATTTAGTGCATGTAACACAGCATTTACTGTGAGGACAAGCCATATCAACTTAAAAGCTGAAATGTGAAATCACATCTTGTATGTCATGGTGGTAAAGTACTCAAATCCATGCAATATAATAGGTGAGAAATTTACTATAATTCCAGTTCCTACATGAGTGTCAGACAGTATTTTCAGATTTACTCAGGAGAGTGGGCAGCCTGTCAAAAGTGTTCTCTGAGAATATAATTCTACCTGAACACAGTCCATCTGTAAAACAGCACACAGTTAACCGAAGGCCAGTAAGTAGATAGTTCTGCTCTTTGACAAAATGCTTTGTAAAAATCTATACCTGCTTGTCTGAACATCACCTATCTTGTCTGCCTTAGAAATGTAAATGTACTGAAATTAGTAATCTAACTGTGGTACCATGATGGTTTTCCTATTTTGAATAATATCAGCACTGGTATTAATTAGCGTTACCACATTATCTGTAAAACTGGATCTATAAAATTTGCTTTGTTATTAGCCTTTTTGTCTCTTCCTGCCTTCCAAATTAGTAGTCTCTGTGTTTGTCACCTATTCAGCCTTCTGGGAGAGGGATGTATTTCAATAGAGGATCCTGTTATTCCGGGGAGGCTGGAATCCTGGTATCAGTGTGTGTTGAACCCTTCACAATAGGGATTAAGGTTCTTGGGACTTTTGCTGTAGAACTGCTGTGTCTGTGTTAGGGAGGTTTCTGTTCTGTGCTAAAATTTCAGTTAGACATAAAACTTAAGAATCTGCTTACAAAACGGCAGATGGAACACTTAAATACAGAAATCAGAATCTTTGTGCATTATTGCATTACCAGTAGTTTTGACTTTTAAAAAACAAGCTAGGAATTTTCAAGTTAATAACTGTTTCACTTCAGGGACAAAGAATAATACAGTATTTCAAGTCCAATTAAGCCCTAACTCTGGAAAAATTATTGTCCATTTCTTTTATGCACGCTTTGACAAAGTAAATGGGGAAAAATGATGAGCAGTTAGGGACAAACCATCTTAAATGTGGTTTTATACACTAACCTCAAAAGTGGAAGTGTTTAGGCATAATCTAATGCTATTCTCTGCCAGAATGACCATTTCAAATACTCCAGTGAAAGTAAAATAACTCAGAAGATTGAAAATATGATGAGTTCTGCTTTCCCATTCATGCCTGTGTAGGAATTCAGTAGTTTCCTGCATATTAAAGCTCAGATTTAAAGGTTTTAAATCTTTATCTTTTAGCTGCTGGGGTATTAGAAAGGAGATAAAAGGCTATGATTGTTTACCTTTACTAGGCTTAGCAATCTTCCTGTAAAGTGATACTTAGTCAAAACTATTTGTCTTAAATGCAGTTCAGATTTTAAAAGTTTCAGCCTTGAGATGTATTTTCAGCAAGTAATCTATTGGCTAGATAATTCACTAACTCTACTAGGAGGAATATGCTCATTGATTTTTATCAATCGTAGGGTTTTTCTTCTGGAAGAGGGGAAGGAGATCACAATGGTATTTTTTGGATAAATTTGTAGAAGCCAATAATACAGAGCAGGAATTGCCTTCAGGAAGGACAGTTGCACAGTACTGTTATTTGGGTTCAAAGAGGAACGATGAACACAGGATTAATACACAAATCATGTATGGTACAGATGAATAAGTGCCTACACATTCAAAATGCCGCTCATGAAATATGTAATCTTGAATGAAAAAGTATTGAACTGACTCTTCCTCCTCCCTTTTTGTCCCCACAGCTTGTTATATTTTAGGTAGTAGAGTTATAACTAAGACTAAATAAAAAATGAAAATCTGCTATAGTATAGTTGTATTTTCTGTCAAAGCATGCTGACTTCAGTTAAATCTAGAGGAAGCTTCCATGGGATTAATTTATTTATATTAATTGTTTAAATCAATAAGTTACTATTTTCCTTTTACAAGGAAATTCTCTAGAAGGTTTTTGTTTAGCCAAATTTCAGGTGTCCTAGTAGAAAAAGAAAGATTTACAATATTTTAAACTTGCATGTTAAGTAGTAGTAGGCTGTGATGTGATTTCAGTCAGTGGAATCACAATTAAGCACAAAGTTCCACCCACATGTTTACTGCAGGTAAGCAGCTGAGAGAATCCTGTAGAAGTAGGTTCCTTTAACTACCGGCCACGTATTGCATCCATTGAGAGATGAAACTTTAGCATTTAGTGATCACTGAAAGCAAATAAAAATACATACTTCTGCCCTGCTAAACACAAGCCGTGTTCTAGGATAAGATTTTGTACTTCTGCCATTTCCTCTTCTAAAGAACTGGATGCTGAAGGCTCTTAAGTGTCAATTTCAAGAAAGTCAGCTCAGCTCCTGGAGTTCTCAGGGTGGGGAGGGACGTGTTTGCTTTTGGTTTTACACTTTGCGGTTCAAATTGAGGATAGCATGCAAACTAAATGCCAGTATTAGATCAAAGTATGTGTGGTTCATCTACAGATTGCACATAAAAGATTCTTTCCTGTTCGAGCCATTTTATTGTGACAACTGGATTTAATATCTGAATTAAGGAAGAAAGGGAAATGTGTATCAAGGCTTCTTGAGTAACTGTTCACTGACTCCTTAAGAATTCTATAGTAGTAAAATTATTGGACATGTGCTGATTGTATTGCCTTGCATTGTCATGAATAGACTGCAGATTATTTAAAAAAAAAAAAAAGGCAGGAAAAAAAAAGCCAAAAAAAAGCCACAAAAAAACCCAACAACCACCCCCCCACCCCAAACATGAACAAAAAGTTCCCCCCCAAAACCAAACCCCAAACACAAAAAAAACCAAACCGACCATTACTTATAAAAAAGGATTCCATTTTACAATACTGTAGAGAGTTGGAGCAGCCTTGTGGGCATTTTTTTGGGATTGGAACACTCAGATCCATCCATCGTCACAAATCCATAGAGTTTCCAGATTACTGAACTTCTCTGAGGTGGGTATAACTTTCCTTCTTACACTTGTGAAGGAACCTCTTACTGGAAAGAGTTTAAGTGTAGATAAATAATAGGAGCTACCAGAGGGTAGCTTGTTTACCTGCATTCAGTGATGAACAGAAAGCAAACTAAGAACAACTTCATACCAAACACTTTATTACTTATGCTTATTATTTACAGTATTTACATATTGCACGTTCGCTGGAATGTTTTTATACATTTTTTATATAAAGTAAATTAATGGCAGCTTGTGTTTGTGTACAAAATCCATGCTCCACTGTCCCAAAAAGTATGCCTACTTGAAATTACGTTCCTGTTTGTCATGCAATTTGTACTCCTAGGGTACAATGTGACCCCAATGCAAGTCTGTTTTAACCAAACTTTTTAAAAATTGCATAAGCATGAAGGATATCAAGTGACCACAACTACTGTGGAGCAGATCTTTAGTAGTTCTAGATATACAAACAAACATTCCTTAAAATTTTAGAATTAAGCAATAGAACATCAATTTCCTTGGTGAAATATTTGTGTTTACATAATTTTTGGCAGCATTACACATCAATTGTAAAGTGTGGTTTTAAGTATGGAGCATTAAGTACTACTGGCAGTTATGCTACTGTAAAGAATGTCAATCTGCAAACTGTTGATGACATACAAAACGCATGTTAAAAGAATTATGGGAAGTAGTCTGTCAATCTGCAAAAATAAATCTCTTGTTCACAATGGAATTTGCTAAAAGGTAGTAAGTTCTATTTCCCTGTTGGTTTCCAAGGCACTTCTCTTGGTTCTTGGTGTTTCTTGTCATAGTAGTAACATCTGGTGGATTAAAAGACAGAAGAAAATTGCCTTTCATCATTTTTATATTCACATACATGTGTTTGAAAATGTGTTTATCAGGGTGAAAAGAGTAAATAGGAGAATTCAGCAATAACTTTTGAAAGATCCAGTAGTGCATTTCTGATTTAGCTCAGTTCGCATCAGCCCTGACTGTTAAATTAATGCTTTGTTTGTTAATCAGGGTTGAAATTTTGGTAAGGGTCTTTTTTGTGCTTGTTCATTTTAGGTAGACAGACTAGGAAAATGCAGTTCTACCTACTGAAAAGGTGTTCATACTTAAGTTTGGCCTGTTCTAATGACTGCCACTGTGAAGTCAAAAAGTGAATAAACCTCAGGGATAGCATTAACAGATTCCAAAATTCTGTCTAAATGCCTTGGTGTCAGTAAGGTGTTGAGAGGATCTAGGAAGGGTTTGATGTTTCATTGGGCCTATTTGTGAAGAAACTTGGATTCATATAAACAAGAAACAAGTAGAAGTAACTTTCTGAGATTTGGTCATATAAATATAGCTCCTGGAATGTGCAAATACTGAGGCAGCACAAACCTGAGGCAGAGCTGCAGTAGTTCAGTTTGCTGCCGGTTCTAGTAACTCTTCCAAGAATAGTTTCTTGGAATGAAATCAAAACCATTTCTATGATACTGATATCAAAATCAATTCTACAAAATGACAGGTTTCCACATTGCTTATGTATGTATATTATCTATACTCTAGGAACATTGAAAGGTTGAGCACTGAAGGTTTTCACACCTCTGTTCCCCCACACCTTTAAATCTTCTAAGAAAATGTGTAACTGTGGATATATATTTAGAAGTCCATCCTCTCTCCAGTAACTTCTGAGTTTGTTTTCTGCAACCAGATTCCCTAGATGGGTGACTACTGAACACTGCAAGTCTGTCCACCCAGTTTCATGTGTTTCTAAGCCTGTTACTGTTCTTAGGGAAAAAAAAAAAAAGTATGATGTCTTTTTAATCAGCAGGAACTACATAGTCAAAATACATTGCTCTTACATGCAGACAGATTCACTTGAACCTTGTGTGTCTCACAGCCATCAAAAGTCCATGTGGGAGATAAAAACTAGTGGTACTCTGATAGTAGAGTTCTGTTGATGACATTTTTCACATTTTCCATATTGTCTGTCTGAAAGTAGGTAACTCCTTCCCATGATCAGTGTGAATTCTCTGATCCTCTGAGTTTCTCTACATTTCCTACTGCTTAAGCATAATTCATAATAGAATCATTTGCATGCAAAGTCAGTTGGACTTGACATAATCCATTGGAAATCAAGCTATTGGTGCATACAGAAATACCTGTTAGTAGTATTTAAACATTTCATTTTGCAATTTTTGAAAGCTGTTAGGAAATGTAATAATGTTACGGAAAAGCTTAATTAAATTTAGGGTTTTCCTCTGGCATTGCAGATAGGACAGTTCCTTTTTTTTTAATATATGTCCTTGGAGGGGAAACTGATGCAAATTTTCCTTGTCTTGCATTGTCACCTAGCTTATTTTCTGTATGTGTGCTCCTACTGTACCCTATTTAGGCTGTGACATTTAAAAGTGATGTTTAGAAGAAATTAACATGCTTTTGGTTTGATCAGTGTGTGGTACAACTGACAAACACTGAAAATGTAACAACTTGTTTTTTCATTACTAATGGGAATATGCAGCTCACAGAGCAAAAAACAGTGGACAGGATGCTCATCTATACTTGCTTTTGTATAGGTACCTGATTAAAAGCTGTGGATCTTAAGATTCCCAGTGTTTGGGTAACTTACAGTTTTTGAAACCCCTGGCATTTTCAGAAACCCTTGATTTTTATGCTGTACTTTCTTTAAATCTTTTTATTTCACATAGTCTGTTGCATGCATCAGTCTAGAAAAATTAGACTGAAATTTAACTGAAGGGTGATGGGTAGTCTTAGTGGAGGTGTTGAATATGATTTGACTGCAGTCTTTCTTCAGAACATGGGTAACTATGTAATTCCTTTCCCCTCTTTAACTCAGTCTTTAGTTCTCCTTTGCTAATGCAAAGAAAAAAAACCCACAAAAGCCCCCAAACAAACCAACCAACAAACCAACCCAAACAATTGTTCCAATTTTTAAAAGCACAAATGAAAGCTTTTAAAAGCACAGATTGTAAAGGCATTACAGCTTTCCAAATGTTTCTAGTTTCTATCTGCACATGATGCTAAACTAAAAAAAGCTAATCTATATGAGAAGAATTTAGTGGTCTAAATATCAATATAAACTTTAAAATACTGTGCCAGTTGGATTTTGTAGCAGAACTTCCATGTGCTTACATCAAAAAATTCTTTCCCCAGGTGTACGCACCCGGGTGGAAGTTGTCTGTGATGTGATCACAGAGATCCATGCACTGAAGATGACAGAGCTCATAATGTTCCACCTGGTGTTAGCCGTAGACATCCCACAGTAAGCAAAACTACGCACTGCCTCTTAATACACTTGGACTATGCCACACTAGTAACCACGTCAACTGGCTGCCTATTTAATTCAAGTAGTAATTCTGATAAAAGTGTGAAATTAGTTACCTTGGTAACTACTCCCTGATGCCAAGCAGAGGTGAATGAACATGCCCTGAGAAGCTGTATATGATGGATCAAGCTCTACATTCTAGAAAACAAGGGTTTGCCTTCACTGAATAATACACAAACGCCTCATTTTAATTTCACCTTCACTTTTATGAAAGTGTCTGACATTTCTTGAATGCACTCGATGTTACTCTGAAGAAGAAATATTGTAAGAGAGAAAGCAATTAAAGGCTGTTGTTTCCATTGTAACAAAACACTTGAGGCAAAATTTAAGTGCTCAAATATGATCTTGGTTTAAGAATAGTTTGAAAAAATGGATATATGGCGTATAGGAATGGGGTACTTAGTGGGGCATTCTAATTTTCATGTATATAAAGTTTCCAACCTTATCCTGTATTTTCAGCATTTTTCATGTATATGATATACGTCTTGAGGAGTTTACACAGATTTTTCTGAGTTCCAAAGGAAATTTCAGTTATCAGTGGGCTTTAGCTTATTAAGAGTTTTATAAAGAATCTTAGACCTTTGCATGTACAAATATTAATTATTTGTATCTGCTTCTTAAGGAAGCAAGCAACTAAGATACTTTTTTCATAAACTTTTTATAGTATATAAAACCTCATTTTCTCTGCTTAGCCTAATATTCCTACTACTTGCACCAGTCTTGTATTTATTAGTGTAAAAGTGTTTGTGTCATTAGTTTTATTTTGCTTATTTGAAATAAGTGTAGACACTTAAAGTTTAAAATCCCCAAAAATACTTGTCAGTACAGACTTAAGAAGAAATCTTCAAAATACAAGTATATAATAATATGTGATAATGCAGATAGTTTTTTAATGAGTCTTCATGGTACGAGGAGGTTTTCAATATATATTATGAGATCAGTATTGATCTCTAGCAAACACTTAAAGAGCAGGTAATGGAAAAGGGAGGGCACCAACTGTAGCACCTGCAGTTTTCAAACAAAAGCAGTAAAATCTATATGACTGTAGCCAAAGTGGCTGTGACAAATGCTGTCAGAAGGGACAGATTTTCAGATTCATCACCATCTGTCACAGGAGATACTCAGAATCTGAACTGGAAACTTTATTTAGGAGAAGACTTCAGGAATCTTGTTCCTGACATTTCTTACCTACTGCAGACATGGATAACATTACAGTTGTGGGATGTATCTGCATGGGGTGGAGCAAAGCAAGCATGGAGTAGGGGAAATATTAGGGAAGGTGACTGAAGAACAGAACAAAAAACAGCATCAAGGACAGGAGTCTTAGCACATCTGTGTTGACCATGAGAAAGGATTACAGAGTAAAATTCATTAGAGACAATGCTGGTGGCAGCCAGGGAATATGGCCTGGGTTGCTGACTGGAAAAAGAAAGGACTACTGAGTGATATGGTAATACAGATCTGCTCTGGCTTCACTCATGCAATCTCAACAAGTTGAAGGGCTGTTATTGGGTCCCTGCACTGCTCATGTCTGCGGGACAGGCAGAATGGGAACATACACTAAAAAAAAAAGAGAAGATGGAGCCCAGTTATATATGTGTAGGATAAATGAGAAAAAGTGAAGGCTCCATATGACACGTTGTACCATAAACACACACATGGGCCCACTTAGGTATGTGTTGCAACAATCACAGATGTCTAATTCTTGGTGTTGCATCTTTTCTTGTTAAATCATAGCTCGTAGTTTCAATGTCTTGTATGCTTTAAAGCACACAAGTCCAAAATGCATTTCATGTACAAATAAAAACAAATTATCTTTTTTTTCCTCCCCAAATTGATCTCTAAATATGGATAGTTGTCCACTGATCTGAAAAATCTAACAAAACTACCAGTTTGCCAGGGTAATAGTCCATCTGTAGCCCAGCCCACTTGCAAGCCTCCAATGGAATGAAAACCAGATAATGAGCAAAACAGGAAATGTAATTCATTTCACACAAATTGAACTGATGCACTGGAAAAGCTTTGAGGAGAAAAGATGCTTAATCTTATAGAGACATCTGTGAATCTCAAGGCATATGTGGTGGAGAATAGTCTTTCTTTCTACTAACACAGGTTGCTTAACCATTCTACCACTACTGATTTGTGTCTGTGTGGAGAATAACAGAAGTGGAGTTATTACTGACATTGAAACCTGCCTGCTAGTTGAGCAAAGGTGTTTTTTGAGAGATGGACATTTTTACACAGACTCCCAGCTTCCTGTCCCTTCATACTACAAGTTCATGTTTATGTGATGGGATGTTAAGATACAGATAAAACATTCTAAAGAGAGGGAGAAAAAAAAATCCTTACTCTGATGTATCTGCTTATTGTATTGGTAGTCGAATTATTCACCTATTTGCAAAGTTAAATTATATCTCATTAATCTAAACTGGATGGAGAGAATGGCTTGTAGCCACCTTTTATGAAACTGAATACCTCCATGATGTTTTCCTGCCATCATCTTTTCTTTAGATTAAATAATCCAAATTCCTTTAACTGTTCTCTGACACTGAATTTTCTAGGCCTTTGGTCACCCACATTGTTCTTTGGACTCTATAAGAAGCAGTCATATGTCTTCAAGTGTGGTACCCTTAATTAAATACAGCATTCCACTAACAGTGATTATTTCAGGAGTTTCATAAACAATGGTTGTATTTATAAATTCTGGTATGTTGTTGGACTTTTTTCAAGTGTGACATGGTTGACTTGCTTAGTTTGTGATCCACTACATCCCCTATGTTTTTGACAAAACTATCTAACTATTCACAAAATGCCATGTATTTCTGCTTCTGAATACTCCTACATGACTTCATAATTCTGCTCTTTAAATTTTATCCTCATTTTAGATTATTCATCTTATTTTCCAAGATTATTTGTAATTTCAAGATTGTACCATGTCAGCGTTGCTTCTACACTACTGTAATCCTTAAATACAGTATTCTGTCAACCAAGTTATCAATGAAAGTATTGAACAACATCATACCCATAATAAAACTGTGATGTTGCTCAATACGTTTTTCCAGTTTTGACAGTGAAGCACTAAAAACTTGTATATCTTTTTCCAGTCATTTTTACATTTGTCTTGATCACATTTCCCTAGCTTGCTTGTGAGAATGCCATGCAAAACAGTGACAATGCTTTAAAAAAATAAACTAAACCACTTAATATTTATAACTTTTTCTCACTGATTTTCTCCACAAGATGTGTATTTTGTCACAGAGATAAAATATCTTTGTTTGACAGCATTTGTTACTGACCAGTTATTTATCCCTTTGTCCAAGGTCACATTTTTGTCTCAAGTAAATGTTGAGGACAGAATGTAAATTAGTCCTTTTGTATTCTTTTGTGACAGTTTTCTAAAAACACAGATAGTTTGGAGGTACTTTTTGAGTCGGTTGGTTGGGGTTTTTTTTAATTTTGGTACATGAGGAAATCTCCCAAGTATTTGTGGTAAGTAGAGGTACATGTAGGCCAAAAGGGAGCAGATTAACCCATAGACATTAGAGGTGAACACAATGAAATCCCAAGAAATCCAAGCAGCTTGAAGTTAGTTTATCAGTGCTACTAATAATACATTTTAATTGAATTACTATAAAAGCACCTGCAGCCTATCTGCATTTATAAAGCTTTCATGTGTATAGCTATGTATATATTAACTCATACTGAAGAGTATAGATGTACAGCTGCACACATAGAGTGGCTGCTGCTCCTGATACAGGCAATTGTGTACTGAGTCAACTCTTGAAAAATAAGCCACAGCTGTTGTGTTTTGTTCTGTAACAACAAATTCACTATCTGCTAACTGTATGCTGCTATAAATAATTCACAGATGATGCACATGGACTTTTATGTAATGACTTCCAGTAGGGGGTACCCTTTCCCTGATGCCAAAATTTGCCAGATTAAGCCAATTACTTCAGGTTCTGTGAAAGGGAAATACCTTAGCTAAAAGACAGTTGCTTTTATACACCCATGAATTTTCATGTATGAAACACAACATTCACTGCTTTGCTATGCAGTGGAATGTAATTACTGCTAAGAAACAGCTTACCTTTATCCTTCCATGCACATTGGGCTTACTGCCAAACGAGTAAGAAGCCTGGCACATCTTTTATAGTCTGTCATGAAAAAAAGAGCATAAATAGATTAACAAAGTAACCAATTTCGCCTGTAAAAATCAACATTGATACCAGTGTCAAATTAACATCATAATAAAGTTTAATGAATACCTTAGTTTGCAACAGAATAAAACTCAACTCCTTGGACTTAGAAATGCCATGTGTAAAAATTGTGTGACTGAAAGCCACGTCTAATGGCACATTAACTCTGCAACTAACTTCTGCATATGTTCTATCTGTAAACAAATACCATGATTGTGCTTGGAGGCTCTCCAAGTGTGTGTATGTAGGAAAATTTATACATTTGTGTCTGTGCTAATGTGTGGGATGTAAACATATGACTGTAGTATTTCCATACTAGAGGAAGGGTAAGTAGGGCTCATCCACCTTTGAAATCCAGCCCTCAATGAGCAAGTCTATCAACTTAGTATTAAGGAATGCCACGCTCCAGTAGATTTTCTTCCTGGGAAAACTGTTAAATTAGACAAAACACCAACTTGTAGGTGTAAGTCCAGCCCAAGTAGGTGACCACATAATAAACAATTGCTAACAGTATCAAGTTTCATCTTAAAACTAGTAGAACTGTTTTTTCCATAGTAGTCCTATTGTTAGTTGTTCATATCTTAAGTACCTCCTTCTTTTTCATGCATTCATAGTAAGGCACAGAACCAATGCAAAACTAAAAAAAAAAAAAATTGGGTTTTTTTTATTATAACATGACAAACTGTAAGCAAATATTGTGAAAGTTGGTTATGGACAGACAGAAAAGTTATTTACTTTCAGGTGCTAATGCTACTACACTGTACAAAGTAGTAGAAAGCATGCCAACAAAATGCTTTTGAACTGGCTACCACCATGTTGCAGCATCATAAGACTTTTAATTTCTTTGTTGTTTGGCCTTTGAATTTGTACACAAGATGAGCAGTGTTATTTGAAGCCAGGATATTACCAAAAAGTAACATCATTCTGTGCATGAAGAATTAAACCAGGCTGTTTATCTCATTTTCCTAGAAGTTACTTTAAATAGATGCTAATCAGTCCAGTAACTGATGCTGATTTTTGTTAACCCTTCAGCTTGGGGCACTCATTATAGCCAAATTATGTTTGTGTTGTGATCCGTATGAAAAAAGTAGTATCACCACTTGCTTGTTCAAAATAGACAAGTTACTAACAACTTACATCTCCACCCATACAAACAGAATGTGTTCTGGTTAGCTATCATCCATAAATCCTTATCTTTCCAAGGCATTCCTAAATCTGAAGCCTTACAAACAGGGGAAAGTCCACAATTCTTACCAAATATGCCTTTAAAATATATTGGGCTGAAATATTTATTAATATTTAAAACTTGGAATCTGTAACTCTGGTTTCTATTCCCAGCTCTGCTTCTGACCCAACTGGTTGACCTCAGACAAGTAAAATAAAGTGTGCTTCCATTCTGAAAAGGCTCTACTAAAATAGCATCTGCTTACTCAACAGGTCCACCTCAGTATGAATCTGGAGTCATATCTACTGACTGATAAATGTCAACGTTTGATTTTTTATTTAATTCTCTGTGCTGCCAACAGTGAAGAGATATCATAAACTGCATTTGCTTATTTGTGTCCATCAGCACTTTTTTTTCCCCTAAGCCTTAGGAAGCTATATTTTTGTAATTCACAGAACACAAGTGTTGCAAAGATTCATTGTCAACATCACTGGTAGATTGGTAGATGAATAGTCAAAACAGAAAATGTCTATAAAATATGTTCTACATAATTAATGAAAAGGAAATAATCCCAACTGGATTTTGGATACCATATTGAATTTGCACACCAGAAATTAAATATGAGATGTTTGTGAGAAGAGTCATGTTCCTGTGAAAAGCAAACACTTGGTTTGGAACATGCAAGGTATATACATCAATACCTAAGGACACAATGTTTACAGCCATTCTACACAGTGTATTTGCAGAGAGAAAGTTTTGTTTCCATTTTCCTCTCTCTAATGCTGATGCTGTCCTAGCAATGCTGTAAAGAATACTTAGTATATTTTAGAGCACTCCAAATTCTTCACTGCAAGGAATGTGTTCTGACATTGTGTCACTATTGGTACCTGACAGAGCTATTGAATTTTAGAATTTCCTTTTGTTTTAGGGAAGTTTCTGGTTTTATCACTTACATGCTGGGATGGTGCAGTCCCTTGTATTGTGATAAAGCCGATGAAAGTGTTTACTACATTTTGGGCTAAAGTAGAGTGGACCTGAAATAGAAAGAAACAGTAAGTTATGAATCACCACAGCTCACAGGAAGAGCAGCACAGTGTATGGTATGTACATGAAATGATGGATACCAATGCAAAATTAAAACATACCTGTTAAATGCTTTAAGAACTTGTCTTTCATCCTCAGATCCCTGGGAACTATTTCTGTTGGACAGAAAAGAGGATAATCACTCTTCTGCTCTGGAACTCTGCTTGCCAAGCATAGTATGGGGACAGGGAATATTCTGTCCAGCAAGTGTCACCACCATGTCTTGATAGGTGCACAGAGGTCAAAAGTCCTTTGCATACAGTAGGCCAGATTTCAAGCATTTGTTTTACATAGGAACTCCCGTAAAATGCTCTGTGAGACACACTGTGATGATGAAACAGTGTCTGTGAGATGTGCAGTCATTAATGATTACAGTAATTAACTAAGAATCAGATTTTATTTTTCTATTATCAGGTTTACTTAGATTTAAATTCTTCAAGAAACTTTAGTTCATGGTTGCTCAGAAATAGCATATTAGGCTAGTGGTAAGGATCCAAAGACAAACTCAAGTTTGGGGTTGTGTCTTCTAATTCTCATATGTGAATGTGTCTACTATTTTATCACAGGTATATTTGTACAAACACTGTTCTGCTGTCATCATGAAACTGGATTGATCTACTTACAGGAATCGGGTTTTTTTTTTTCCCCTCCCCTTTAGCAGTAAATAAAATTCACAGGAAATGATTCCAAGCAAATTGCTCTCTTCTGGCTCCCTGTGTTTGTGGTTTACCGCCTTGCGTTTTGTGTTCAGCAGATGGCAAAATGAAACTGGTTTACTGAAATCCATTTTAGCCCTAACCCTTGCTTGTGACTTCCTGATTTACAGCTATCTTTGATTGCTTTCCGTTACAAACTCTATGCTGATAGCTTAGTGCTGATTGTGTATGATACACTACGTGGTGCTTTATTTATTTGACCATAAATGCCTGAGCAGCCTTTTTCATTCCCCTGGCACCTCTTATCAGATATAAAGTGAGAGAGCATTTCCATCCTGATCTGATTCACTTGTGAGGTTAGACACTTCTCGAAAGTCATTCTTCATTTACTTCTAACTTTAGTCAGTGTACGTAAAACTGACCTTAGCCAATTTGACCTAATTATGTCATGAAGAGCATTAAAAACACACATGCTTCACTCAGAAATTTCCCATGGGATAGACTCACTGGAAAAGTGATGCCCAAACTGAAATGAAAGACTCTAACTAGTAGTTCCTTTTCAGAGTTGCTGGGAATAACTCCATTATAATAACAGAATAAAAAATCCTGCTTAGGAGTCAATAACAACACTACCAAGTAATCTGCTCTGAAGCAGGTTTATTAATTACATGGATAACTGTTCAGTGCAAGCCAGATATTTCGCACCAGTATGCTGATGTAGGGTGACCAAAAACGATGCCCACGTTCCAGGGTGAGATTTAGAGTTGTGCAGAGTAGGGTTCCCTGCTTAGTCTGGCCTCTTTGACTTTTCAACACTTATAAAACAAAATGTTCTCCCTGTGATGATCTTAAGCAGAACAAAATTGTTTTCCTTTGTACATTCATTAATCATCCAGATGGAGAAGCAACATTTTCATGACAACCACCAATAAAGGCAAATTATGAGGATATTTGAATATGAATGGGAATGAAGAAAATGTACAATGAAGCACTATGAGATCAATACAGCCAAAATAAATAGCATACTAACAAAATGAAAGTCAGTTTGGGAAAAGGTGAGTAGACATTTGCTGGAAAATATTCAGAAAGTCACTTTCAGCAGGAGGGGTAAGGAGCAGGTAGGGGATTGGGAGTGACAGGGAACAGTAAATTAGACATGGCAGCAGGAGAAGCCAAATCAATTTTCAGCTAGATGCACAGAGGTACATCATGAAACTGAGCAGTGACTATCCATCAATGTGTGCCTTTGTATGACTGCTTCTGGACTGCTCTCTGCAACCCTGAACATCTTACAAACAAACCTGGGCTTTCACTGGAGGTTAGAGAAGAGCCAGTTAAATAAGCAGAAGGATTACTGCAGGAGTGTCCCAGATTGGTCACAGTCTCTACAGTGACAGAGGACTACTGGTTCAGTTCCCTCATATTTCAAAGGTGCTGCCTCTGGAGTTTAAAAGGAATGAACAAGCAGGGGGAAAAGTTTGATGAAGCTGAGCTGCAGGAAAGACTGCTAGATGTGAGGTCTTTCAGGACATACTATAGTCCTGCAGGGGAATTCTTGCTAGGGCCATTTCCAAGAAACACTTAAACCAAGCACATTATAATAAGTGGTAACCTTCCAGGAAAAAGAGCATTTTCATCCCTTGTTTCTTTGATCTCAGCCCATTTCAGTCTTTTCCCTTATTAATAGGTTTTGTTCAAAGCCACAGGAAGTTGGACTTTCAGTTGAGTACATTATCCAGAGTGTAAAAGACTCTGAGATGTGAATGGAGATATTCTATTCCAAATTTGCCATCTGTGTCTCTTTCTGATACCAAAGGGAACCTGCAGTATTTTGAGCAGAGAATTCTTGATATAAAATTAGTAACCTGATGTGCTGTCTCATTCACCAAGGCACCCTAGAGAAAAAAAAGATCTCCTATGTCATGGGCTGTGACTTACCGACTCTCTGCTCATCCTGGTATCCTCCATAGTCAGCCACTTCCCTTCGATCCAAGTTGTAGTCATGCTTGGAGAAGTACTGCATTCCACTCTCCTTCTCCAGGTGGTACCTTTTCAGTTCCTGAATGATCTCCATGATCAGATTTAAGAGACTTTGCTTGTCCTTCAAATCTGCAGAGTCAGTTTTCTCTTTGCAATATCCTGCTGAGAGCATTAAGAGTACCAGCCCCAGCAACCCAGGAGACCTCAGTCCACTCATTGCAGTCCGACCTGAAGAGTGCACGAGGGGATGAAGAGGAAGGATCCGCTGCTGTGGGAGGCCTCCTGTTTCACTGGAAGAGAGCACTGGGGGTGGGTCGAAGGTGGGGAGACTCGTGGGGGTGAAACTGGAAACATCACAGGAGAAAAGACCGAGGGCCACTTCGCAGGTTGCAAAAGGCAGGGGTGCGGAGCTGGCGGGGCGAAGGGTCCGCCGGGGATCCCCCCTGCCCGCAGCGCCCACCCCGCGGGCCGGAGGGAGCGCAGCCCCGCGGCGGG
>VXBX01002265.1:175158-202027 GCA_013400415.1 Scytalopus superciliaris | reverse complement strand
ATATTAAACCAAGAGGTTCTTTTTCTAATACGCAAATTTTGTAAAACGTTGTTCTGATATACCAAAGATTTTGTCTCTGTAATTGAAGGAATGCAGATGGACTTCTTCACAGCCATCAGGTACTGCACATAGATACTGCTACTTACGCCCATCTTTTTATACAGCAGTGCTACTTCAGTGGGAATACCACTTTGGTAGTGCGTGTTTGGGTAAAAGTTGCAGGGAGATGTTTCTGTTAGAAGCTGACATGGAGTGCAAATGTTCCCTGGACAGTGTTGCCCAGTGCAGCTGTGAGCTCTGCAATTATTTGACTTGAAATTGTGGAATTCAGAGAAAAACCCCTTGTTTCAGATGAATCTATTTGTCACCTTTTCTTTATCCTTTTTTCTCATGTTAGAGAAGCAAGAGAACAATACTCAAAGGAAGAGGGTTATGACCATAGTACTAATGATTAGAAACTAGATAAAATCTGGAACTTTCATTCTCCAAAAATGTCCAGCATTTCAAAACATCTTACTTTTCATTTGAGGCAATCTCACAAACAAATAAAAAAAAAAAATTAAAAGATAATGACAATGGAAAATAAATATTAAAAAAAATTTCAGAAAATCATAATACCCTGTGATTTTTTTTCCCAAAATTAAACGGTGCACACAGCTTATTCAGAATTTGGAGGGTTCTTGGACGTTCCCCCAAATTAGGACTAGCACAAGGAACATGTGGAACAGGATGCCTAGGAAATCAAGTCTTGAAGGCATTTTCATGATCTTTAAAGCTTGAATCTAGATTTGCCAAGGCTGCTGTGTTCTTGGCTCCATGATGTTCTGCAACTCTTGACTGTGCCAAGAAACTTGATCTTGAGATTGGCTGTTCAGTCTGTTAAGTCTCCAGCTGCCTGACTCCAAAACAATCTATTTGGTGCAACCTACTAGGAAGCAGCATTTGTGATTCATCAGAGGTTGATAGAAAGTAAAATATTTCTGGAGAACTTTAACAAAGGAATGTCTTTCTAATGAAATATTGCAATGTTTGAAAATTTCTTCCTAGCTCTCTTCATGAGTAGAAAGTTCTCAGTCTGAGAAACTGGGTGAAGGAATAGAAATTAAATGAACATGATCCATTTAGGGTATTTCTTAGTAGCAGAAAATAAAGTGTTGCTGCATTTGTTTGTTTGTTTGTTTGTTTGCTTGTTTGGTTGGTTGGTTGGTTTGCTTGGGGTATTTTGTTGTTCTGCAGACAAGGTAAAACTCACTGTGTTCAACATGCAAGTCCTTGTGTAGGCAAGCAGATATTTATTGAACAAAAAAAACCATGAAAAAACCCATTAAAAAGTTACGGGTTTTTTATGTTCATGGCAAAAATAAGTATTTTCATTTTATTCATCTTAATCTATATTCAAGGTGAGATGGCCCTGACAGCAGAACAGTAATCTGTCAGCAGTGTATCCCATGAGAATGGCAAATAGATCTGGCAGTCTTATGTAGCATACTTTAGAAAAGAAGTGTTATTCCAATATTGATCATATATGTGTCCAGAACAAATGTATGCTTTGATTAGTTGCTCCAGATAATGTGGAAAACAGGTACATTTTTGTTGCCATGAAAGGGAAGTTGAGTGATTCCTTCTTATCTTACCCAAAGGAATACATAGAGAAAATCAAACTCAGGTGATATTTGACTCAGTAAAACCACATTAACCTTGATCCTAGTTCTCCCAGTTGATGAAATATCCATATACTTTATGCCTCTAGAAAAGGTTGCAATGAAGCCAGCCCAATTAACTATTCAGACATCATAAGCTAATGGAAGATTACAGAGATAAGTTATTTGTTTATTATTTGCTATTATGTTTGCCTCTTTTAACAGATTTTCATGTTATTTGAGGCAGGAACAACAAACTTTTGTTACAGTTTATATAGAATGTTTCTTGTCTCACTTTCTACAGACCTTAAATTATTTTGTGTTCCTTTTTTTCTGGGCCTTCCAGTTTTTTTCCTACATCTTTTTGTAAAAGGAAACATCCAAAGAATTAATAGTATGCAGTAACTCACCACTGCTGTATCTGGATTTACAGGTTTGTATCTCTTATTAGTAAACTCAAGTGCAAATTCATTCCATCATTTTGCTACAGGATGGCATTGAGTTATTATGTTAGAGGCACATAAATAATTCCCTAACAGTATCATATCTTTTGATTATTTTGTCAACAAAATATGTTTTCTAAAAATATTATCTAAAATATACATTCTCTAGATTATCTATATTATCTATAGAAAATTCATCCTATCTTGCTTGACAAATTGTATTCTTTTTTTGCAAAATGTGTTGAGTGAAATAACTAGAATTCTGTCTTTTAATTCTTTATTTATTGATTCTGAAATAATTTTTGATTAATTTACTTCTGACTGGAATCAGACTAATCAGTTATCACTCCATTTCCTCATCCTGATTGGGGGGGAAAAAAAAAGTCAATGTTTTCGGTCTTCTAAAGTTTTATTGTTGCTGTAATAAATAAATAAAATTAAAATTAGGAGGCCAGATATTTCCTCAGCAAACTATTGAGTGTTACAGGAAACATGCACCTGTAAGATGCTTATTTGGTTTTGATGTTGTCTAATATCTTTCTCAGTTACTAGTGAATTAAGAATCTTTCCTTTATTCCTATGTGATCCATGTGTTTTATATGGCTTTCTTCTAAAGACAGAACAAAAATATTAATTGAATAAATGTTCCTTTTCTGCACTATTAATGTTTTATCAATCCATGTCTAGTTAAAAGGCCCGTTTCATTGCTATGATTCATTTCTTTTTCAGTGCATTAGAATTTCTCACTCTTCGCTGTGCCACAAATGGATACTTTTCCCATTGTTATTAGCTTTCCTATAGCTCAGGTGGTTTTATTCAGGTGCTTTATTGTGTTTCAATATTATTAACACAAGTTTTGTAAAAGAAAGTCATACCCTACTGTGCTTTATTTTTGAGAATTAAGCGTGCATTAGGGAAATCTGACTGCTACTGTCAACAAGCTATCTCAAAAGGCTCCTACATAAATAAAACATCCACTGAATAAGAACCAAAGTTGTTAAATATGTAAATGTGTAGAATACAGAAAATGGAGATTGGAGTAAGGAGTAAATTTTCGCAGTGCAAGAAGATTATCAATAGAGCCCTTCAGGGATCTGTGCTAACATTGATAATTTCCAGCATATTGATAAATGTGACAGTCCTTGGGAAATGTGACACCGTTTACTGATATTAAGTTATTCAGGAAAGCTTGACCATGAAAAAAAAATAGGAAAGAGCCTTATAAGACTGAATGGTCACAGTAATGGCAGATGAAACTCAGAACAGATACATCCGATGTTCAGTAAAATAGATGGGGAAAATAATCTAGACCTTACAGAAAAAGGAGATTGAACTGATTGCTATTCTGAATGTTGACTTGGAATTAGAATAGATTGTTCTGTTAAAAATGTCATCCTGTTGCTCAAAAGCAAGTCAATATTAAGAACTACTTAAAAAAGAACAGAGAACATGGTGAAAACCACTCCTTCCCTTTCCTTGGAGCATGGTGATCTGTCTGCAGCTGTGTTCCCCCATCCCTACCCACTGCAGAAATACAGACTAGTACTGGAGGATGTTCTGTAAAGCTTAACAGAGGTGATCAGGTACTTGAAATAGCTTCTATACAGGGAACAGATATGTGGATTAGGGCTTTCAACATGGAAATGATGAGTGAAGGTGTGTGGTAGAGGTCTATGAAATCAGGAGTGCTACTGGTGGAATAGTACATGAGGAAGGATTATGCCTTCCATTGAAAGATTTGGGGGCCTTAGATTCAAAACGCACAATAGGAAGTCATTCTTAACCTGTGGTTATCTGCAAAACACCCTGACACAGGATGCTGCAAATGGCAAGACTTTAAATGTATTCAGAAGTGAAGCCATTCTTGCCAATGCTGTTGCTGACATTTGATCCCAGCTGAGAACTCACAGAACCAACAGGAGAAGGTACTGGAGAAAAAGGTATTGGAGAAGGCAAGCCTGTGCTTCTTGCAACCCCTGGAGAAGATGCTTCTATTACTCTGGAATTAATCTTGAAGTGCTCATTCAGAAGCCTGGAATACCATATTGCAGTGTCTTTTTATTGTAACCAAGCATTGCCATGTTCAGAATAGAGCAGCAGCAAGAATTTTTCCATGTGAAGATACTGAGGAATCTGCAAATGGTTTCAATGTCATCATGCTTTTGATGAGAACTATGGTGTTCGCTGAATATGCTGTAAGCTGAGTTTGGTTCCAGTGCTCCTGATTCCAAGGCAATCCCATATTTGATGAACGAAAGGGCAGCCTCTAGATACTGAAAGGCCTTTTGAGCCTTGTTGGTCATTACATATTGCTCTTTTCTAAGTAGTACTACTTTGAATGCTGCTTTTCAAACTTGACTAGAGACCTCCTTGACTTGAAGGTACCATTGGGCAAAGAAGGCACTGGGAAATGATTTGTGAGATGCCCTGCAGATCCTTTGATGCTCTTCAACAGTTCTGTGTGATTTCTCTTCACTTTCCTCTGCTTGGTGAACAAAGGATCCTTGTGGTAGCTCTTGTTCCTGTCAATGTTATCCATGCAAGCAGCTCATCAGTCTCAGTTCTGTGTCTCTTTTTGGGCCATCTTGACTGACTTTGAATAGAGGACAGCTGAGCAGCCAGCAATGGAAGTTAGACAGCTTGTCTTCCAAAACCTGAGTATTAATGGATATATTTGCTGAAAAGTCTAGGCAGTGCTATGTAGCCTCCTTTAATAAGATCTGTTTGTGATCTCTGGGACAAAAGTTTTGAGAAACTCCCTGCCACTTGAAGAACTGATACTTCAGAGGTCTGTGCATAGCCAGTTCCTTTAAGTTCAAAGCGCTCACCAGTTCCAAACATTCACATATTTTTTGTTCTTGTTATCCTTTTAAAAAATGTTCCACTTTTTTGAGGCTGGAAATGCCTTCATCCTCAGTGGCTGCTGTTTCTGCTCTGACTAATATTTTTATTTCTTCCCAAGAACTCTTCCTCAGACTTTACATGTCTTATTCTCTAGTTGGTGTGTCAGGAGTGTTAAAGTACATAAAGGCAGCTACTCATTTATGGGGTGAGAGGGAGCAATGCAACTACAGGTTATTTATGTTGTTACTCATGACAAGTTACTTTATTCAGAAAATGTTAACCAAAAACTGCACTTATTGAAGACAGCCTTTGCCCTACTCAGCCAAATATTTGAATTGTACAGCACTTTGTCCCAGTTCCTTACAGTAGTCCTGAACCTTAGCACCTTAGCCAATCTCCAGACAAAACTGGTTGCCCAATAATAACCCAGGATGCCATCACATGCATCTATTTTGAATTGTTGAAAACCAACTACATTTCTTATATCATATGATGATCATGCTTGCCTCAGAAATAAACATCATGGCTCCAGACCTACAACTATGCCTGAAGATTTTGAAAAATCCTCTTAAATAAAAAATAAATAAAACAAAAAATCTTCAGCAGTTGATGTTGAGAAACCTTAACTGGAACCAGAACTAACTCTACTGTAGACCAAAGAGCCATGATAGTTATGGTCTCTGACATTCATTATAATCTTGTAGATGACTATGCTTTGCTCTTCAGCTTGGAAAACCTTATAAACCATCTATCAATACTTGCTAGATAAGAAAATAAAAGCCATTATATACCTACTGGCTCTGGTTTTATTCTAGACGTGAGCTTTGCAGGATTCAAGTTTAAAGATAACTAATCTATTCTTCCTGTTCTGAATACTTTCACTTTACCAGCAATGCAGTGATGACTCACAAGAACTAATTTTGTTAGTTCCCTCAAATAGAGCTCATGTGTCTTTTTTTGAATCCAGCAAATCGACTGTTTGTGTTCCATAATAAAATGATACACACACACTTGTCAATTCCTACCTCAGTGAATTAAGGTCCAGGCCAGGAGTAGGAGAGCTTGCATATGAATTTCACAAGTATTTTTGGATTTTAAAAATGTGGGGCAGCCATGGTGTGTGTCCTGATTCTTCTGTAATAACTGAAAAAACTTCTTGGTCTACTCAAGAAAAAAGGCTTTTTTGTTGTTCCCTGGGTAGAATTGCTGCATTTGCCTTGTGTTGAATACAGTGATCAAGAGTTGTCCAGTGGAGTGATACCAGCAGTCCTGTGATGACCATAGGCAAAAACAGACCACCTGAGAGGGACAATGTCTGCAGCAAGGATGTTGCCAGTAGATAACACAGATTCAGAGTTCCTTCATAAGAAAACCAGGAGCCAGGGGCACACCACCAGCAATAGCTGCAGCAAATATACCTATAGGCACAGTTAAAGGCGGCAGCAGCAGACCCAGCAGAAGCTTCAGAAGAACCTGTGAACAATTGCAAGAACTTATGGCACAGTAACAGCTATAGCTACAAGATCAAAAATGAAAACAAGAGGCTCAAGGACTAAGGAAAATAATTAAAACCTGTTGCTTTGATCAGCAGACCAAAATAAAAAGAGAACCAACACATAGGGTAAGTACAATGATGTTGAAACTCACAGGGAATGGTTGGCTCCCAATAAAATCAGCCTGAGGGTAATCTGAAAGAATATGTAGAGCTTTCAAGGAGCTTACTGAGGTCCAAGCACCCTTGGGTTGTCAAATCATCCCATTTGTGGAAGGCAGTTTGGGAAATCCCAGACCTGCTGCAGTAATTCATGCAGGAACGTAAGGTCACGTATCAAAATGTGGTCCAACACTGACTAAAACCGAAGGCTAGATCTTAGTAAATACTTGACCCAAACAGAAAAAGCATTCTCAGGAGCTATTAGAGTATCCATAGACCAATAATCTGTTTTATTTCATTAAGAGAGATGAAGTTATTGGATAGGTGTTCCCCACCCCCTCTTGTTGTCATGGCCCTGAGTACATCAATAACAGTCCCTTCATTCCTTTGCCCTCTCTGAGGTGTTTCACCATCTGTGGTCAAGACCAGCTCTGATGCAGTGCAGCTGTGTAACCTGGGCTCAGATTGCTGTGACAGGATTGGTGAAAGCTGTGTCGGAGGCTTCTGCTGGTCCAGGATCTGAATTCCAGTTCAGGTCCTTGTCAAACCTCTACATTCAGCCCAAACTCATCTTCACCATACCAAAGGCTACTTCTAGTAGCTAGATAGACATCTGTAAAACCTTTACCTGTATCACATCCAGTACATGTCTCATTTTGAATTTATATCTGCTATTGTGCTAAGTGGAACCTGTATAAACACCATAAACAGAATTTTCAATAAATTGATTAATCCTGAAATTCAATAGATGGGAATTATAGAGTGGAAATTGCTACATTGAACCCATCCACCTCTATTACTTCAAGTTTTGCTTCTGCTGGCCCTTGAGAACTCAGGAAAAGTTAAGTTTTTACTGTGTCTTATATAAGAACCTCACACCTTTTCCAAAAGCATAGACACTTAACTGTGGCCAGGAGATTTCATTCCTCCCTAAATCCTTAGTTAAGATAATAGTGCCCACCAGTTTCATACATTACTAAGTGTTATAAAGTGGGACCAAATAGATAATAATACAGTATTGGAATAAAGGCTCATGCTCTTGGAATAAAAGCTGATGCCAACAGGAGTGGGGGAGTCATGGTTCATTCTGTGGCAGTTATGACTAATAGATGCAAATTGAGAGCAAAGATTAGGAACAGTGATGCAATTAATGCGGGCAGGAGAGGTACTGCAGAACTTGATATTGCAGACATCTTGAGAGCCATGCAGACCTAAGTTGAGTGTTGAAACCACCAGGGTAAATACTTTGGGTTTATTTCTGGTTAAAGGTAGATGTATGCTTTGATACCAGGTTAAGAAGAAAAAGGATACAGGCATTCCAGACTCAACCCTCATCCAGTTTTTGCGTGTTTAGCAAGATCCAGCAATAACCCCAAGAAATCAATCATTCCTATTCTTAAATTTAATCTCAAAATTGGAAGGTGAGGGGCATGAGGGCTGCTAGGAGGGCACGTAAAAGTACTATGCATTATATGGCTATATCCCCGACTTTCTGTGACTTCTTCGCCAGTAGTACTTCCAACACAAAGCAAAATCTTATTTTCAGATTTATCAGCCTACATTAGTCTAGGAATTAACTGTAAGATACAAAACCTTACCAGTTTCAAGCCAAGTCCCAGTTTGCCAAGTAGCATTCTTTGACAATATAATGAATTTTACCATAACCTCTACCTTTGTCTTAACTGCACACTAGCAGGCTAGGATAGCCACAGAGCTATCTCCTAGAAGGTGCTCTTTAGGGACTCTTTCCTATGAAACAGACTACTCTTAAAAAGTTTAAAAATAAGAAGCAGGATTATAATAACAAGGACTACAGGACTAGGATAATGGCTTTATCTTTCCTGCAAGATCTCTAGGACCAGAAGAATTATAGCTCTTTGGTCTGAATGAGAAATTAAGGTTAGCTCTGCAAGAGAAGAGATCATAGTTCTATGGAAAAGGTAAAGTTTGGGGTTAATTTTATGGTATGGAGTCTTTTAAGATGTTCTTTAAAGATGTATTTTAAGAGGCAGAATGAGGGTGAGTGTTGTTAGAAGAATTTACTTCTTTTGAGTCTTTATAACAACTGCATTGAAGAATTTAATGTTTTAATGAGTTTTAGGAATAGGAATAGGTGAGAGACTCAAACAAAGAAATTAAGCTTATCACTAGACTGAGCAGAGCATACAGGAACAAGAAGTTCTGCTAAGGAGTTTATGGGCCCTTAAAGCTTAGCTGAGGCAAGGGCTAGAATGGAGGTGATTGAAGGTGAAATGTAGGTTCTGTACAAGAGGTGCTAAAAACTTTTGAGAATTTTGTAGTTTTAATGCCTTCAGAATTCTGGTTCAAT
The DNA here is from genome assembly GCA_013400415.1 of Scytalopus superciliaris. Classification (NCBI taxonomy): domain Eukaryota; kingdom Metazoa; phylum Chordata; class Aves; order Passeriformes; family Rhinocryptidae; genus Scytalopus; species Scytalopus superciliaris. The sequence continues at coordinate 193,117 of VXBX01002265.1, read as the reverse complement.
TATGCTTCACATAAATCTAGGACAGGGTCCGTAATGATTATAAGGGAATATAATAGTTCATCAGTGACTGAGAAAAGTTAATTATTGCAGTCTGTGTAGACTAAAACAACTGATGTATAAAGGAAAACTGTGGTTAACAGTAGAGTAAAGGTGGATGTCTTGGTTAGAAACTAGTAGAGAAAATACCCAAAGTGTATGTTTTCTGGAACTACAAGTCTCACAGAGCTGAAATAAATGTTTAGCAATAGGGACGAGTGAGTTTTCCTTAGATTTGAAGCATATTTAGATTGTATATCTAAATTATATAATCCAATTGTATATTTAAATCTATATTTATGGATCTTTTAAAGATTAGGTGCTATAAAGTAAGGCCTCTAGAGCTAAGCTGGTAACAGGTTAGTTCAGGTTCTTTTGAGCCAAAAGGAAGGATGGTCTTGGAAAGCCTAATGACTAATATTCTTGTGGACATTGGTTGTTGGTAAAAGAAGGTTATTTATTACAGTTAGGATTTTTAAAGACAGAAGATCAACTATAAGAAATTTGTTTCTAGATCTTGTTTTCTGCCTTTTTGCTGATTCCAAAAACAGTCTTAGTGATTTAATACTTTCTATCCCTAACTCTGTGAGTTTTATGGGTTATATGTAGCCCACATCTTCTGTAAGTCTTAGTCTGAGTCTTTGAACTGAAAGTAAATATAAACCAAACTTTAACAATAGCCTTGCTGACCAGGTCCATCTTATTCTGACCTATTTGACACTGCTAAATTCATAATTTTAGGCCTGTAAATCACACATAATGAACTGAAAAATTCAGTTCCTGTTTTGCAAAGGTAAACTGCCACGCAAAATATAAATTTTATTTGTACCCTACAGTTGTGAACTGTACCATGTCTTGTTGTGACCCACTTCAACCCTCTGGTGCACATTCTAGAGTACAGAGCTACAGGAACCTGAAAAGAAATAATTTCTTCATAAAGTTCAAATCTTTAACTTCAAAAGTTAAATCAAAGCTTTCTTCAGGTTCATAATCCATCCTTGTTGTAGGTAGCATTGCTGGTAAACAATTCACATACTGATTAATTCTGTTTATATTCTCAGGGCTGAATTTATCCTTACTGCTAACTATACCCAGAACCCAATACCATCTAGACAATTAACCAAAACCAATTTGCTGCTCCAGCATTGTCTTTCACAGCCCTTTGTGCTTTTCAAGTGCTGTCAATAACACTATGCTGCCTCATCCCTCCAGGTTGTGATCTTACAGCTTTTCTTAAACTAGCAGTCCCCATCTGCCTTCAAAGTAAGCAGAAGCCACTGTCTGCTTATATGCCCCTGTGTAGCTTTCTAAGGTACTGAAGGATACAGAAATGAACTAGATCTTCAGCCTTCTCTTCTCAGACACTAAATCTAGTTCAAATCCAGCCTTAGCCTTACCAATAGGCTGAATTCCCTTCCCTAACTCAATGCTATTTTCTCATGTTTTTTGGTATCTGTGTTCAGAATCCAAAAATAAAACTAGATCTTCAGTCCAACTATAACCATAAATGCAAATTGAGGCAAATAATCTCAAAAAGATAAGGAACTAGCTAGAATTATTGTTGGCTTCCACTGTTGTACCAACTCTACAGGCCTTCCAAGTGCAAATATATTAACTTTTCAGATTCTTCTCTCTAGGACTTGGAAATATGTAATAGTAAAGTTTTTTAATGTCTAATGAAAAAATTGTTTTAAAGGCACTTTAGACTGTCGTTGTTGGTGCTAAGACAAACCTAGCAGCAGTGTCAGGAGTTTGCCAGTTCTACTACAGAGAGTGCAGAGCTGGGCTAAACCTCATTTCTGTTCTTAACCACAGGACTTGCTTGATACATGACCTGTGGAAAGTTTACTTCTGAACTGCATCATGAGGTTCCCTCCTGTTTGGGGTCTATTTAAGAAAAAAAAGTTGTGAAAGATGGGTTATCCTATATAAACATCTTTATTATATATGTATGCTTATTTTCATTACATATATGTGAATCTCTTTTTCCTAATAATATGATTAAGTTTTAAAATCTTCTGTGACCTGAAAGAAACTTTGTCAAAATTTCACATATGCATTAAAGAATAGACTTTGGTTGCCCCATTCACTGTATAAGCAAGGCTGCTTCTCACCTTCAGAATAAAAAATCAGTACTCATGTGCCAACCTTAATCAAAATTGTACTGTTTTCTGTATCAGATTTAAGTGTTTGTCTTTTCACAGATGCTTCCCTGTGTCTTGTGTTTTCTATTTTTGTGTGAGTTCTTAAATGAGATTTCATAATCCAGAATTCATGCTTATGAAAAACAAAAGAAGGTAATACTAATCTCAGAATTCATGGACAGAATCAAGGTGTGGATGTTTTGTTTTGTTTGTTTGTATTCCTTTTTTCCCTATAAGAACTCTGTCAAAATGCTTACTGGATAAAATGTCAAGATAAAGTGTTACCTTTTGCTTCACTATGGTAGAGAATATATATACAAGTACACATTATGTGCTATGATAAAATATCAAGTTTTAAAATACTTCATTTATTACCCTAGAATGTGTAACTAAACCAGTATTAGATTTATTACCTGTCAGTTCAAAAAACATACTGTTTTTTGAATAATTGAGAGCTAGAGCTTTAGCTTCTGAGATGTTAATTTATGTTACCAATATATGTTACATTTGAATGATGAGTTACTGGTGGATGGAACGAACTACAAGGTTACTTGTAGACTTTATGAAAAAATTACAATACTTTATTAATTTTCTTCCTGGGGTTTCTTTTGTTTACAATTACTTCAGCTATAGTGTTTTTCCACCTGCCTTTCCTAAAAATTAGGCTAAACAACAGAACACAGTTGTAAGAATGACCTATTTAAAATATGAGCTCAGTTTTAGAAATGGATGAAGTGGACTAACAGGTGCTGAAAAGAAAGTTTTCCCAAGGCTGATATTTCACCCACAATTTCAGTGCCGATAAATAAATAAATAAATGTGACTAAAAATATCTATGAATTCTGTCCTTAATAAAAAATTGCATGTATCTTTGCATACATTGCTCACAACTGAATTCATCTCATTCATTCATGGCTGGGCTTCGCGAACGAAGATTTGGGAAGGGCTCTACCCACGTTTGCTGCAAGCGCGCTGGTGGCTGAAAAGGCCAATGCGCGATAGGCAAGTCTGGTCGCAAAAGGCACAGTGGAAAGTCTCCACAGGCTGTATTGGCGAGGCACGGTTCTTTCTGCGCTGTCTTTTTTCTTCCAGACTGATCCTGCGTGCACTCTCAAAGGAAGCAGCAGCGTTATAGATGGTGTGCCTCCATGCCTCCCGATTGGAGGCCAGAGTGGACCATTGATGGTGGTCAATATGGCCAAGGCTGAGGTGTTGTTTGAGGGAGTCCTTGTATCTCCTCTTTGGGGCTCCTCTCTTGCGGCAGCCGGTGGCAAGCTCACCACAGAGCACAATCTTAGGGAGGCGGTGATCCTCCATCCTGGAGACGTGCCCTGCCCAGCGCAGCTGCGTTCTCAGCAGCATGGCCTCAATGCTGGTGACCTCTAGGTAAAATGTAAATCACCATTTAGTAAACATAAAGAAGTTAAACTGAGAGAGCACAGGAAACCTTAATGTAGATATTTTCAAATTTTTGATTGTATGACTTTGAAATGAAAATAAGGTTATTTTTCTGTAATTCTTTTTAGGTATGTGAAAGTAAGTTTTTCATTTTTACTAGATCCTTCTGAATCTTTAAGTAAAACCAAGAGAATTCATCTTGGGGAGATCTGAGTGCTGTTTTTATGTTTACCTTAGAACCCTTATGACACTTTAAGTCTTTTTGCCTCTGAGCATAATGAAGTTCAATTATAATTGGCCCTTTTTAATTGTCACTTACCTACAAACAATCTCTGGTTATGTGTACAAGTGTCTGAAGGGAGGGTGTCAAGAGGATGGATCTGGGCTCTTCTCAGTGGTGCCAAGGAACAGGAAAATGGCAATGGGGAAAAACTGATGCACAGGAAGTTCCACCTGAATAGAAGGGAAAAATGTACTGTGCGGGTGACTGTGCACTGGAACAGATTGGTCAGAGGAGTTGTGGAGTCTCCCTCACTGGAGATATTGAAGAACTATCTGAACACAATCCTGTGCAATGTGTTTCAGGATGACCTTGCCTGAGCAGGGAGGTTGGACCAGGTAGCTAATCCACAGTGGCCCCTTCCAGTCTGACCCATTCTGTGGTTGTGTGATTCTGAAATAGTTGCTTTGAAATGGCTTCCTCTGTGTTACATGTTTTAGGTCCTATTCTGAGGTGGCTAACGTCCACAAATCCTATTGAGAGACTAGATCTAAGTTTCAGGGATCTAAAACTTACCTGGAAAATTTAACTTTATTTGACCTAACCTAAGCTTGATTGTAAAAAAATGTCCTTTTGTTTATTTAAATGTAAATAATAAACCAAAACTTATATTCTCAGATTCATGTAGTTTTTCAGGTTTTGTGAATACCACAAAGGGAACCTTACTAACTGATTTATCCCTCAATATTTTATGACTTCAAAATGATTTTTTTTTTTTGCAGGTTTTTTCCCCTCATTCCTGTGTGAATTCTCAGTGGAATTCCTTCATAAATAAAGAGACAGATAATCCTGGCAATGTATTTGCATCCCTTATATGTCCATGTTTAAAGATGTCTGACTAGATGGGACTTAACACCCTACAGGAATTCTCTTCCTAATGGAAGACATCTGTTGAATGTTATGGGAGCAGGACATCATAAGGCCAACAGGAGTTTTTCTTCCTCATGTGCAAAAAAGAATGGCAGAAGCCCCTTGGTAATTCAAAATACAAAATTATATTTGGATTGTTTTCTCTAAATCCCTTACAGTGTGAGATCTGATTTCCTTCAGGAAGTGATGGGTTTTAGTTGCTCTTAATTTAAATAAACTGGTTTATTTGGCTTTACACTTTCTAATGGGAGAAAAGAGACAAATACAGATGTTAGAACCATACTTTGACCTCAAGGTAACTGTATCTACAGTTTGGGTATCTATGCCCCCAAAGTCCAGTCATCTCTCTATTCTGGGTTATACAGTAGAATGAGTAGAGTAACCATGTATTGCCAGGTGACAAGTCTCTTGCAAAACTCTTTTCCCCCTTTCACATAATTGGGTTTATTTTGGGTCATGCAGGGTGAAAATTCATCTCTGCAGTTTTATTTAACTGCATTGAGAATGAAACAGAGATTCCTCAAACCAGAGCCACCAAAGAATGTAACAGGGAAATCTTGTAATTTAACTCATTACTTGGGGACCAAAGGGAAAGTGATGAGAACTCTTCAATACCACTTTTCCTTTTCTATTGCACACCACAGAGGATGGGTGTCTACTGCCTTCTTTGCGGGCTGGTGAAGCTACAAAGTTGTGGGAGATTGCTCTTTTGAAAGCAATTTTCATTGTAAAAAATGCCATCAGTCTGTTATTAAGGGTTCAGACATATATAGCTGAACTGTATTGAGCTTGTAAAGAACCCATTCTGTTGTATTTGATGAGAATGAAATTTACCAAGCTTAGCCCTATTGGAAGAAATTTTTCAAATTATCTTGCTAACAATATGTATTTCTCTGAATTAGCAAAAATTGTTTAACAAGGCAACTTAGACAATTTCTCAGGCACTCAGACTTCAGTCAGTCTCATAAGAAAAAGGATTTTGACATTGGGTTTAGAGACACTATTGCTTTTGGAAAACTCAGCATGAATGGAGAAGGGAGAGAGCTGTGTTACAGCCATACAGTGAGTATTTGATGTAGTTTCATTAGGAATGTTGCAATTGATGTCACTGACTTGAAATTAACGGAAAGTGACTGGGATAAACTATGTGATGACTAGGTACACCTACTCTGCTTTGGAATATGAAAAGCTACAAATATAGGTGACCTCTTACCTTGTTGGAACAGGTTTCACTATACTGATTTGAAACTGCCTACTCATAAAAATATTTTAATTTATTTTCACAGTTTTGCAACTTATATAATAATTCTTTGGGCTTTTATTGAATATTAATTTATTTTAGCTTATTTTACATGGCATAGGAAGATTCATGAGTATTATTGCCATGTGTCTTCCCAGAGTATACTAGTATTTGCACAAAGTTTTCATCAGTTTTAATTGTAAAATGAGATATTCAGAGTAATCAATAAAAAACCTCAATTGTCAGAGGTAACAATAACTTCAGTTATGAAATACATTACCAGCGTTTATAAAGAACTTGTCAGGCAGCATTTAAAAAGTCAGAGGACAGCGTTTAAAATTTCTACCCTCATCTTTCTAGAGTTTTCCTTTGAGTGATATTTTGGAAACTGAATTCAGGAATGAGGTACTGGGATTCATGCCTTTGTGTGCACTATTGGGTTAAAGTATGCAAGCCAAGGCTGTAAGTGTGTGAAAATCTAGAACGGAAGTTCAGGGGTATCTGATTGTGGTGTGTTGACCCTGGCTGGGTGCTAAGTGCCTGCCAAGCTGTTCTATCACTCCCCTCCTTAGTGGGATGGGGGTAGAGGGGAAAAAATAAGAGAGAAAAACCTCATGGATGAAGATAAAGGCAGTTTCATAAAAGCAAAAGCAAGGGCTGTGAGGAAAGGAACTCCATCTCAGTCAAATCCAATGCACTGATAAAGAATAAACATAATTTTGAAAGAGCTGCCTCAAAATCTACACCTAACCTGCAAAACACCTATTTTTCTGTAGATGTGATCTCTGCCTGAAACTGAACTTTGTTTATTCTTAGACATATTTAACAGTCTAAATGGGATGAAATCATTTTACTTGAGGATTCTAATTTAAAACTGAAGAAAGGTTCTTATGATTCAAACTTTTTCAATTATGTCAGTTATAGTCCTCCTAATTTTGAAAGGATGCTGTCTCTAAGGACATCTGTTCTTTTCCACTACCTCTTTTATCCACACAATTTAACAACACTCATACAGCTCATCCTTAGCTGTAGCCACTGAGAAGTAATTCAGAAAATCAAAGAACAAAAGAAGCTAGATCAGAGTCTAAGTTGCAACTGTTGAATTTAGCACCACTTCATCACTGATATGTCTTCAAAACAATAGTATCATGGATGAGACAATGTTATAAAGTACATCTGAATCATCAGAATGAGTGTTTTCTTTTAATGGGTGGTGTAGAGGGCTAGAGACTGCATGCAGCCCTCTATTTCCATCTGTTTTTCCCCATGCTACATGCATTAGTGTACAGCCCATAGCTGTGCTGATTTCCCAGAAGTGTGAGAGCTTCTCCCGTAGTGCAGCCGTCTCATCACTCCCATATTTATGTCATCATATATAATGTCTTCAGCCTTGTTTTGATGATTGCCCTATCTCTACTGTTCACATCACCCTGCATCCTTTTCTTGCCTTCTCAGTCTACCATTTCCTCATCAGATTGTTGATCATTTGCCTCCCTCCTCCATCTTTCCTGGCTGAAAGCTCTCCTCAGCAGTTTGGCCAGCCAGCTGGCAAAGAGGGTTTTGCCCCACTTGCTCAGATGGTCCTGGATCTTCCTAGAAGTCCTCAAGTCCTCATAAGTAGTCATAAAAGATTAATCCCTATTGTTGATACCAGCTCTGAAAACAGTTGTTTACCCACAGGATCCTTCCACTCCTCCTTGAGCTCTTCCCTCTCACCAGGAGGGTTACAAAGAAAGAACCCTGGGCCACCATGCCCTTTGAGCATTGCCCCAAGCGCTGTGCACTCATGCTCTGTACACTCCAGGTCTTCCCTAGTAATGTCATTACAGACCAGCATGTCCCTGTCATTGGAGCAATCAAGGCTAATAGTCTGAGGGCTGGACAAGCCACAACAGTCTCCTGACAGCATCCTGCACCCCAGAATCCATCGAACAGAGGGCAGTGCAGTTACAAAAATTCATCCTAGTATTTGGTGCGGAGCCTAGCCTATCTGAGCACATTGTATCCACCCTGACTGGTAGGCACCATGTCCGTAGTGACACTAAATTATTGACGTGTCTAAAAGAAATGTAACCCTCTAAGGGACACTTAAAAGAAGCTCTACCAGCCAAGAAGTGGCTTTTGCCAGTCTGCAGAGGGTGTCTGTGGTCACAGCTGTTGGTTGTAGACAGTTTTCCAGAGCAACTCTAAAGGGTTCCCATGTCCAGGAACCAGCATGGGAGCTGCAGGGAGGGGCTCTGTGTGGGGTGGCCTGCAGTCCTGAGGGGAAGGTGGGGGGAGGAAAGAAAGGGACCCACTCCAGGGAGTGAGGTAGGTGCAAGCCAAAGAGCAGAGAGAGAGAACTTTATTCAAACTGGTACACAACTTAAATAGGGTCGGGGGGCTGGCTTCTGACCTCAGGAGCACCCAGGGAACGTTTTGGGGAAGAGTCTAGGCCAGCCCCAGCCAGACAAGGCAAGACCCTTCAAAACTGGGAACACAGAGGCAGGTGTATACCACGTAAGGGAATGGTACCCTGCTGCAGGCAGGGACCAATCAGGGATGGTTTACATGGCATGAGGGATGGAAAATTCCAGCAGGGAGACTCAGTGAAACAAAGGAAAAACACATAGCGTGATAAAATCCCCAAAGTGGGCACAGACGTCAAACTGCAGTCCTTAAACATAGCAAGGGTCCATACAAACACAGCAAGCAGTTCTCAGAGCCCAGGCAGTCACAGATCTGTGCTGATTCTCTTCTCTCCTCCAACAGTGGCCCCGTGCTGGACACAGTCCATTGCAGCCAGCCCCAACCCTCCCACCGCAGGGCACGGCTGGGCCCACAGCCAAGAGGGGTGCCTTGGGGAAAGTGTGTGCAAGAGAGGGCAAGAACACTGAACAAACAATTGTGGGGAAAAAATAGGTGAGACAAACAACTCTGTGAATACCAAGGAGAAAAGAGAGAGGGAGGGAGGAGGTGCTCCAGGCACCAGAGCAGACATTTCTTTGTAGCCTGTGAGGAGCCCAAAGTGATGCAGACTTTTCCCCTGCAGCCCATGGACATGACCATGGTGCCCACGGAGGACACCCCACTAGAGTAGGTGGATGTCTTCTGAAGGAAACTGTAGCCATGGCTGTATCAAATATGCTGAGTTGGAAGGGTCCCACAGGGATCATCTGGTCCAACCCCTAGCCCTGCATTGGACTACCCCCAAGAGTCACACCATGTGCCTGAGAGTATCACTAAATGCTTCTTTGCCTCTGTCAGGCTTGGTGCTGTGACCACTGCACTGGGAGCCTGTTCCAGTACGCTGCTCCATGCTGGGGCAGGCTCCTGGCAGGAGCTGCAGCCAGTGCAGGTTCCATGCTAGAGCATGTGTACCCTGAGAGACTGGCAGAGAGGAAAAGTGTGAGAGGGAAGGCACAACAGAGAGGAGTTCATATGGACTGACCAAAGTGTCCATTCCCCATTCTCCTGTGCTAGTTGGAGTTGGGGGAAGGACATAGAGGAGTCAGAAATGAAGTAGTGAAACTGAACCTGGGAAAAGGGGCTGTGTCATGGGGTGGCAGTTTAGTCTTTGTTTCTCACCATCCTACTATATTTTGAATTTGCAACAAATTTTTCCTAAGCTGAATCTACTTTGCCTGGGATTTTAGTTGGTAAGTGATCTCAGTGTCTTTATTTTGACTCATGAGGTTTCCATCTTATTTTTCTCCTCTCATCCTGTCAAGGAGAGAGAATGAGAGAGCAGCTGGGTGGGGGTCTTTCTGCTGGCCAAAGTCAAAACCACCACAGTCCTTTATCTTCCTGCAAGAGGCACATAGAAACAAAATTTCTTTGAAAAATATGTATTTCAGTGCTGATAGTAACTTCTTGTGAAAATATTTGAATTATGATTTTTTAATGTGAGAAGTAGCCTAAAAGATGCAAAGTATTAGAAGACACAGGAGGAAAAAAGTAGAAATAAGACCATTTTATAAAGAAGGAAATACACATACAGTTGCATAACCATACGCAGCAGATACAGTGCAATTCTGGCTATTCTGAGGGTAGTAGTAGTTTTTTATTTCCATTTTCATTTTATTTCTAGTTGTCAAGGAATCAAGCCACTAGTTGGAACTAAAACAGTGGTCTTAAATTCTTCATGTGACTTTATGGATTTTTTTCAACAGAGCATGTCAGACTCCATATATTGAAATTTCGAAATTCATTTTCCTATGTGGAATCTATCTCATTCCAAGTAAATTATAGAATTAATACAGTCTGGTATTCAGTATAATAATATCAGAATTTCATCCAATTCATATATTGCTCAAAATTGAAATGTATGATTTTACTTTCTCACAGTTTTGACAGAGATTGTTCCAATAGCTTATTGTTTGCATAATATACTGCAAAATATACAACACACTGAAAAAAAATTCGGTTTGAGAGAGTACGGATAAGTAAACATTAAATCAACAATAAATAAACACGGTATCAACAATGCTTCATATTATAATAGCCTGAAGTTTTTGTCTTTTCTCAAGTGCTCCTTCTTTTCATGTTAGGAAATTATTTGAGAGTTCACAAAGTTAATACGTATCATGACATTTTTCTATTTTTACACAGAAAGTTTTAACATGAGAACAGTGAGAACCTTCTTCCACCCAGGCTTTCCTGCTGGAAGGAGGGACATGGCAATTTGTAATTTTTCCAAGATATAAACAATATATATTTCAAGACATATGATCTTGGCAAACGACAACATAACAGACAAAACCTTACCAAGTACGGACATATGGGACTATTTACCTTTAACCCAATGGGAATTCTAGTTAAGTTTTATTGCTTTCAGTAAGGTGGTTTTTGCTGTTTTCATGGTCTTTTCTTCTTTTGCAAAAGAGTAACATGAGCTATGTGTGCTATGTGAGACACCTCCATCTAATGCACAATTTTCTATATGCCTTTAAATGCCTTTGTTCTGTCTTTCTTATTTGCTGTCTCTCTGCCTGAAAATCACTACATTTAAAAGGCACTGTTTGGCCTTGTAGCAGACAGTTTGAGGTTTGCAGTGAAAATCAAGACATCGAGTTTATCTAAGCCACTCTCGGTGACAGAGGCCAACAGTGGGTGCATAGGAAATAGTATTCCTAAGTGTGTCCTGATGTGAACGTTTTTCATAGAAACTTCATGAGGTATCCATACCATTATTTTTAGTACTACTAGAAAAACATTTCTTCCAAAAATATGCCAAAAATTTGAACCCATTTTTTTATCTTTATTATCCAGACTTTGCTGTAGCAATGAGTTAGCACTGTGAGAAAATACATGGGTTTTAGGTTTCAAAGTGATCATCTCTGATCACTTTGCCTGCTTTTAAATATTTATTCATGATTTTCCACCTCAGGACTGGCACTGAAATGCTTAAAAGCCTATAGGCATGGTCCTGACAGACAGGAAAGAAGTTCCAGCAAATGTATATCAACCTTATCTCCCTTCTAATTCCTCTTACGGATTTATCCTTAAGAGGAATTATTAGGGAGCCAATAGAAACTCACCCATCTAAATCCCTTTGGATTTTTCAAGGAGCATAATGAGCATTTTCATTTCCCACCTTGAGACACTGTGTGGTATCTCTTTACATTCCTCCATCATAGCTCTTCAGCCTTGTCAAAAATGGATGAATGGAACAATATCTTCTGTCTTTTCAGCTTCTAAGGTATTGTTCAATTCATCTCATTAACATTTGTACAGTGGCTGATCAGGACTACTACAGACACTGGAAATGCTAATCCAAAGCTCACTGAAGTTAATGAAAAGATTTCCATTGACTTCACTTGGTGCCACGTGGCTCTTAGGCTTCAGAAAGGCAAGGACCTGACAGCCTTCTTAAAAACATTTTCCATCATAGGCTGAAGGCTTTTATTCAAGACTAGGATGTCTAACATCTGCTCTTGGATGCTACCCTCAAAGATACTGCATGACTGTAAATAAGGACATACTGTGAAGGCTGCTTAGCTAATGATAATACTGAAAATACAAAACTGTGCTGAGAAATCAACGCAAAATATTGTATGTCACTTAATTAATGTATCATTTTATTGTAGAAGCCAAACTGCTAAAGGTACAATATATTTCCAATCTGCTCAGTTGTATTTTCTGATAGCTGGAATGTTATAAACACAGAATCAATCAGCAAAAACACAATATAGCTGACATTGTAGTGTACACATGTAAATTATATAGCTGATGCCAGAGCTGTAAATTTACCTTGATGTTTATCTGAAATTCACATGCCTGAATGAGGAAATGGGTCAGTAAAAGGTATAAGGAAGAGCAGTTTAACAGTAATTTTCTTACTTGTCCTATCTTGACTCGACTGCAACATCTTCTAGGGCTGGCTGTCTTTAGCCCCACAATAGGAAAAATGTGCATTTAATGTGTAACCCCAGCCTAGAGGCCCAACACAGAACTCACAATGCTAGTGTTTGTCCTTCAGGAAGATGCTACTTACATGTTACTTATGAGCCTGGCACAAGACTTCACAGGGTAAGGATTACAACTTATGGGTTTAGAGGTACGTGAACACCTTTAAAATTCGAGTCACTGACTTTCTGTTTTTCCCAGCATTTTTAACATCATACTTCAATTTGCTAGTAGAATAACCTGATTGCCAAGCCATAAGTAAGACTGAGTAGATGTGAGAGCCTTACCCATTCTTCCAGAAGTTGTGCCACTGACTGGACAAAACCAACAAACTACAGTGTGAGAAACAGTATGGATATACGAGTCCACATATCTAGTACACAGTGATAATGTCCCTTTTGCCTACTAGGATGCTGGTTTAAACCCTTAAACAAAAAATTTGCTTTTGACCTTTGTTGATAAATGGATCAAAAGAAGAATCCAAAGTTATTTAAAATTGCAGATGGAGAGAAACCTCCCCAGGGAAAAAGTGTTCTGCCAGCATCTGCTGGCAAGTAAAGGTACCTGCCAGGGTAGGCTAATCCTCATCTGCAAGCAAGTTATTTAAGGATTTGAGGCATTTTTAACATTCCAATACATTTTTGTGGTCGAGTTTTTGTTCAAATTGTAAACCTGTTGCAAGAGATCCCAGTTCATGTGTTGTCCTCAAAAATCAGATTCATTATCTGGTGTGCAACAAGCCCATAATTACACACTTGAGAGAGACATTGATTATTTATGTCAGAATTGCACAAGACTGGCTGCTTACTGGAATTGCACTAATCAAGCACATCAACTATCAAAACTTCATATATTTTAACAAACAAAGGAATTAGTGTTCATTAGCTGCAAGTTACATAATTATCTTATTAATTAGTATTCTATCTGCTATTGGTTAATGATTCTCTTGCTTCTCATGATAATTAGTCCTCATACTCAGGCTTTCTTTTCCTTGGGATTGGTGGGTTTCTTGGGTCAGTGGTAGTGAGTCAGTGGTTACCATCTCCCCCTGCCAGAATTACCTTTTACCCAGTTGGAGCTGATTCAGCTCAGTTGCTGAGTTGGGTTTATTAGTTTCTTCCTTATCTTGGGAGTTCTGCCAGATGTCGTTGTGGCTCATAAATTGTGCATTCTCTGTCCACTATCAGTGGGCATCCTTCTTCCCAAGCTCCCCCTAGGTCTGAGATTACGGAAATATGTCAAGCCCTAAACTTTAACAAGGCCATTCTACCAACAAGTAATTTGTTTTTCTAATACATGGANCATCTATAACACTGCTGCTTCCTTTGAGAGCGCACGCAGGATCAGTCTGGAAGAAAAAAGACAGCGCAGAAAGAACCGTGCCTCGCCAATACAGCCTGAGGAGACTCCACTGTGCCTTTTGCGACCGGACTTGCCTATCGCGCATTGGCCTTTTTAGCCACCAGCGCGCTTGTAGCAAACGTGGGTAGAGCCCTTCCCAAATCTTCGTTCGTGAAGCCTAGCCATGATGATGATGACATGGACATGACTTAGACCTAGCTTGTTGGCTGCTTTCTGTTTCACAGCTTAAATCTCCTGTCTTATTGATTAGGCTTGAAAGTATACAAAGATCAAACAACAAAGAGCATATTTTCTTAAGAAAATTTTTACATATTCCACATTTTGCAACAAATTGTTTCATAGGTGAACATGTAATCACACTGCAGACTGTGACACGATCAAGCTTAAAAAGAGCAAAACTGAGAAAATGGGAAGGAGGCACCAATTTCTTTTCCCTGACGTTAGAAATTTAGTCAGGAACCCCAGGTTCCTCTGCAAGAAAACCCTGCTGCATTTGCTGGGAAAAATGGGTAGATGAGTAGGGTGATAAGCGCAGCAGTAAAGAGGATTGGTGTTGTTGGTGGTAACATCATGACTGGGGCAAGAGATAAAACTTTCCAGCAGCTATCTCTGCCATAGACTGCAAAATAGAATTGGAAAATAATCTAATGAATATTGGTAGTGGTTAGTTATCTTGCCCATTCAAACACAAGAGTCCTGTTTTTTATTTTTTTCAAGTGCGGAAATTCATTACTGAGTAACCAGACAGTATTGATTGCTTTCCCAGTTTTCTTCAGGGCATTTGAGACATGATATTTATAACTTATGTGGGAAGAAGTCACTAGAAATTTTACCCCCAAACAGCCAAAGAAAAATATGCATAATTGCAATAACACTGTCATGGTTTATCCCCAGCTGGCAACCAAGCACCACACAGCTGATTGCTCACTCCTGCACCAGCAGGATTGGGGAGAGAATTGGAATAGTATAAGCTATAAAAAGCATATATTGAGATAAAGACTGTTCAATAGGTAAAGCAAAAGCCATACACACAAGCAAAGCAAAACACAGAATTAATTTGCCACTTCCTATTAGCTGGTGGATGTTCAGCTATCCCCAGGAAAGCAGGGCTGCATCACACATAGTGGTGACTTGGGAAGACAAACATCATCACTCTGAGTGTTCCCCCCTTTCTCCTTGTTCCCCCCACTTTACACACCGAGTATGATGCAATATAGTGTGGGATATCCCTTTGGTCAGTCGGGGTCAGCTGTCCTGGATGTGTGTCCTCCCAGCTTTCCAAAAAATGGGACATGCACAAGTCCACAGGGCTTGATGGCATATGCCTACAAGTACCAAGAGCTGACCTATGCCCATATATGCCACTTTTAGTTATCTTTAAAAGGCATGGTGACCGGGGGAGGTTTATGATGACTGAAAGGGAGCAAATGGCACTCCTATCTTCAAGAAGAGCAAGAGGGAGTATCCTCAGAATTACAGGACAGTTGGTTTCTCTTCAATGCCTCAGAATGTGATGAAGTAAACAGTCCTGGAAACCATTCCCAAACATACCAAGAACAGAAATATGATTGGGACTAGTCAACATGGATTTTTAAAGTCCATTATTTCAAAGAAACAATACCTGTGCAACCTCATAGTCTTTCACAGCAAAATGACTGTCAGTAGATAAGGGGAGGGCAGTGACTGTTGCTTATCTTGACTTCAGTGAGGCGGTTGACACTATCTCCATCACATTCTCATAGGAAAATTGATGAGACATAGGCTAAAGAAGTAAACAGTGAAGTGGACTGAAAATTGCATTGCTGGGCTCAAAGGGCTTGTCACAACACAAAATGGACTGGAGACCATATATATTGGCCCCACTGCTCTTTAACATCTTCTCTTTAACATCTTCTTTAATGATGTAAATGGTGTAGCAGAGTGCACCCCCTGCAATATAAAACTCAGAAGGGTGTTTGGTTCCACCAGCTGGTTGTACTGCCCTTCAAATGGTCCTCAGCATGCTGGAGAAATGGGCCTAGCATAATGTCATGACTGGGTGTCCTGGTATACAAGATACAGATAATGAATCAGTAATGAACATTTGTGGCAAAGGCAACAGCATCCAGGGCTGCATTGGGAACAGCACTGTTGGCAGGTTGAGAGTGGCAATCATTGCCCCCTAGTCATTAGTGCTGAGGACATACCTGGAGTACTGTGCCCAGCTATGGTATCCCTAGTACAAGAGAGACACAGATATACTGGAGAGAGTTCATCAAGGGCCATAAAGATGATTAAGGGCTGAGGACATCTGTCAGATGGAATGAAGAGTCTGGGAGAGCTGAAATTCTTCAGCTTGGAGTAAAGAAGACTGAGTGTGATCTTATCAATAGGGGGAAATGAAGAAGAGGGAAGCAGACTGTTCTCACTGGTGCCCACTGGCAAGTAAAAAGGCAATGGGCACAAATTGAAACACAAAAAAAGATGTTTAAATATAAGGGAAACCCCCATTTTATAGTGAGAGTGGTCAAATGCTAGAACAGGTCACCCAGAGAGGTTTTGGAGGCTTAATCCTTGAAGATATTCAAAGCCTAACTGAACATAGTTCTGAGTTATCTGCACTGCTTGACATTATTTTAAGCTGGGTGTTGGACTAGACAGTCTCCACAGGTAATTTCCAGTATCATTAATTCTGTCATTTTTTTATTCTAATTCTACCCTGAGCAGTTTTATCCTCTTTGGTACATGATTAGAACTGAAATTACAATGTTAAAAACAGATGGTATGCCCTGCTGATTGACAGAACATCATTGTTTTTGAGATGACGGTTCTCTGGAAACAGTGGTTCTCAATCCCTTCCTCAGTCTAGCACACGGATGATATGCATAAGGATTTTATAGGTTTATGAGGTTTAGAGAAAAGGGTGTTTAAAATACAGATTGTTGCTGTACATGTTACCGCATAAGATGGTCAGTCTCTGTTCACAGATCTTTGTAGGTTACTACTGAAATTTGAGAAGCCACTACAAAAATAATTTTGTAATGCTGCCTACATATTTCTATTTTCATAAGGAGAAACTGGTGCAGATGTGTTGTAGGTGTATGCAGTCTCTTTTGTCAATGCACTGGTTTTATCAGGGATGTTTAGTTTGATTAAACAATAGATGTAATTTCATTCATCTCAGATGACTTATGGGCAATACTTTGAACATATCTCTTTCAAACAGAGCTTCTATAATAAAACCATTTCTTATGATTTCCTAGTTATGCTCTTAAGTAGGCAGCCCCTAATTTAAGATAATGAGATGCTTATTTCATGGTCTTTTTAAAACCTTTTTCATTAATAGCAAATGAACATCTCCCTCGATAGGCAGTCACACATTCTGGCTATATTCTAGGCACTTCTCCACAGTACAGAGAAGTGCAGTGTCATAATTTAGGACAGATATTTCCCTGCCTCTCTAGTTTGTTAACAGATTCCAGAGAAGGCTGCTGGTATATGGTACTGATACTCAGGCAGCAAGATATGTCAACAGCAAAACCTTTACTGACTCCTTATTAATGGACAATATTTCTTTTGAGAATGACAGTCCTGATGTCCATATATGAAGGGAAAGAGATACACAGCCTGACGGTCACACTCCTAGGGGTGCTCCCCAATAATGCAGCTTGTTATCAGCAGTGAGAAGGCAGCTAAAATTGGACTGAGAGTACATAATGCCAGGATGTCTGGACCCAGGAATACTCACCCATATGTTGAGTTGGTCTTTGCAGCTGTCATGCCAGTAGGCAGTCTGAGGATGTACTAACAGGAACCAGTTATGATATTCACAGTGGTGCTCAGATACCTTTTGAAAGATGTATGGAACAAGCTGGGAATATGAGCCCTTTTAGGGAGTCCAAGACATCTGTAAAAGACCTGGGATTTGGTGCTGGAGTCATCACACCCTATCCTGTTCAGTGAGCTCTCAAATCTGTGCACAAAGACATTGTGCCCTGACAAAAGCACAATAACGTAGTTTTGCTACTTTTCTCTATTCTCTGCCCACCTGTACCTGCCTGCCTTGGCCTCATCCAGTTCCTGTTCCATGTCTTGCTCTCTTTCCATGTCTGTACTGCTCTCCTGACCACTCATACTGCTATTTCTGTGCTCTCTCCTTTATCTGACATTCTGTGTGCTACTGCCATATCTCATTAGTCCCTCCAGCTTTTACCAGTCCAACAGTACCATATCCAAATCTGGAGATCCAAAAAAAAAAAAAAA
>VXBX01002265.1:39827-175131 GCA_013400415.1 Scytalopus superciliaris | reverse complement strand
CAAAACAAAACCCACCAACCCCCCCCCCCCCCCGGGTCATGCTTGTTCATTCTCCCTTTCTCTCCTACAGCCTTAGCTCATCCTTTCACAAATCCTATGGCCAGTTCAAGTCAGTTTTGGAAGGGGAAATATTTCATCATCAATATCACAAAGTAGATGGCAGACAAAAGTTCAGAACAGCCCACGTGGAAGCTATTTCTTGGAAAATTTAAAACATTAGTTTCTTCCTTTCTAATTTGGAGGTTTTCTGGGATATTTAACAGAATATTTAACAGAAGTTTAGAGAAAGTATTGTAATTACTGCCTCCTTTCTACACCAAGAACTGGAAATAAAGGAAAGAAGATAGCTGCAATGTTGAAGAACTGAAGCAAGTGAATAGGCAAGGCTAAAATATTGTAATAGTGTTATCAGTTGTAGGAGGATAAAGATACTTAGCAGAGTCTTTTCCCCCAGAGTTCTCTTATTCGGTCTGAGTCTTTGTGATGTTGCAGAAGAGAAAGTTCCTAAGAGACTAATCAATCTAACCAACAGTATTGGATTCCTGTGGCATTCAAATGAAGGTGAAATTAATGCAAGCAAATCACTGCAGAATCCCTTTCTTTTCTGTAGCTATCTTAAATGTTCTAAGAAAATTCATGTAAGAAGAAGCTTCCTTGCAAGCACTTTTGACTGTCTTAGAGTACAAGTGCTGTAACATCCTGAATGTGGGGAGAAAAGGTCTCAAACTTATGTAAATATGTATGGTCTTCTATGCTAGATTTCAAGATGGAATGTGTTAGATGCTTTTTAAACACCAGTCAGACAGGACTGTTGCACTGTCTCCACCCTGTGTGATACGCATGCAAAGTGACAGTTGCAGACACTCTTTTAGGGTTTAAATACCAACTATCAGATGTTGGCCAGTTCATAACTTTACTAAGATATATTTTCTTAGTTGTATATTTTTAATATCATATATTTTAAATCAGAATATGAATTCCATGCTCACACCAAGCGTGGCTAAGTGTGGTCTTATTATAGTGCCATAAATACAGAAATTCCTACAGATATGTATCTCCTAACTCCTGAACGAATTTCATCTGCTGTTTGAAGTCACCCAACATGATCTTTTATATGCATCATACATGAAGGTAGAGCAAGCCTGTCAGTCATGCAGTATCTCATGCATGATCAGGAGTTCACTTGGGATTTCCTAGTGTATTCTTCATCTGTTCTCCAAAGAATATTCATTTTAATTTGCTAGCCTGTTTAAACAGTAAGATGGTGAGGAAGATTAAACTTCTATCTTAAAGGAATGATTCAATAACATAAATATATGAAGCTATACACAATTCTGAAACTGTCTCATGACTCCTGTGCAGTGATAGAAGCATCAGGCTCTTGTTGCATGTTAAATGAATTTGAGCTGTAGTTACTGTAATAGTGAAAGACAATTCACACACTGTCAATGAAAGGCTCAGAGTGACATAGCTCTGTTGGTATCTCATTTTAACAATATCTGTGTCTGTTAAAAAGAACACTGCTCTTTGCTTCCTATTTACGGTGAGTCTGCTTTGTCAGTCTCTATAGCAAGACACCTACCAAAAAATGTTCAACAGGGAGCAAAAATTCCATGTTTCAGTCAAAAGAAACATGATTAAGTTTAAGGATAACACAATGATTTCATCTTAGATAAATGCTTAATCTAAGTAGCATATGGCTTTTGTTTTGTGTGCCATTGGTCCGTATTGGTGCATACCTAAAAATATATGTTAATTAACAATATTAAGCATGAACCTATAATTTAACAGCTTACTTTTGCATGGGTATGCAAGTCAAAGTTTAGTAGTAGTGAACCAATAAAAAAATTACACTTCTTGAAGCATTTCAGTGCTTCAGTGCTCTCAATAGGTCTTATTATTATATTCCACTCCCTGAACTATATAAAAATAAAAGGAAAGATGAAGACAGGAAATGGAATTTGAACACTAACATTGCTAAGGAAATAGTGGACTTTCAGAATTTCTTTGTGGAAAATATTTGTGCTTGATTTGGCTAGATCTCAGGTTGCACAGTATTTAATTCAATCAATCACTCTCTAGCAGTAAAGACACAATCCTAGATCACTTGAAAACAAAATTTGCTGACTTCAGGTCTCTGTGTCGGATTTTGAGAAAAGGATCAAGAGTTCATATTTTTCCCAAATCAGCATGTCTAGGTGCATATTTCAACAGAACACTTTAGGGGCACTTCAATTTGTATAATTTGCTGTTTTAATTTAGAAAAACAATATCAACCAAAATAATTTGTCTGTGGGCTGCGTGAGATAAGGCCAACTCTCAAAAAGTCAATGCCAATTTGCTGCAATTTGGAGAATAAAGTGGTGGGAGTTACTATGTAACAAATCCAACTGAGTGTGAGAGAGCAAAACTTGTTTATAGTTTTTGTTTCAGAGTTCTGAAAATTAATCCTCTTCCTCATTTAGAAGACGTTCATGTAATAGCATAAAGCCTCTTAGTCCTTAGGGAAGTGCCATGGACAGTGCTTCCCATTACATCAGAGACTGAGCTGTCTGTACACTGAAATCAATACAGCCAAGAAGATGATTCGGTATATCCCCTTTCTCAGCTGTGATTCATCATTACAAATCATTTTGCTTTCAAAGATTTTTTTTTTCCACAGTCTGACTGTCCTGAGCAACCAAAAATATGTTAGGAAAACAGGACTTTATCAAATTTTGTCTCCATTGAGAATCCAAGACCTGTTTACCTATTTCTTTTTGAAATAAGTCTACACAAAATTCAGTAAATAAAACAATCAGGATGTGACCACATTTATTCTTTTTCTATCTCTGCTAGTAATGTTATCAGCTTATTCACAACACAGCAGAAAAAATTGCAGAAATAGTTGTCAAAGGATGAATATGCGAGGGAGACAGAGGGAAAAGCTTGTAATAAAAGCAGTGAGATTGATTTTATCTAATTTCAGCCATGTAAGAATTAGGCTTCTGAACTAATCTATTTGTCTGGGATATTTCTGAGGTCAGAAGGGACAAATAATCACCCCATGGTGGTGGTTCAACTATTGATATTTAGTGATAGCATTCAAAATTCAGCTCCAGATTACACCAGCAGATCTCTCTTGTAAGGTGAGTGGAATAACTCTTTTAATTTCTATTGAATCTGTTGAATAACAGTCCGCTGAATAAAATGAAAATATAAGAAATAGCATACCTTCAGACCTCTGTGTGTAAACACCTGCATTTTGAGTGTCTTAATTCTGAACTGAATTCCTTCAAGTTTGAGTAGCAGGTAGAGAGCATCTCTGCAGAGACCTCCATTGTCAACTGTCTGCTTTATGCTGTCACCTAGACTCTTAATTCATCATAAATGTAAAAAAAATGTATTAAGTTTCAGTGAAAAAGGTTCAATCTAATGCACTTTAAACACATTTCAGACAGGCTAGTAATACACACAGAGTTGGGTATGTCAGTGCAGTAAATTCACTCTGTTCCATCAAACCATGTTAAATTAATCTGATTTATAGAATTATAGACGGACTTGGGTTGGAAGGGACCATAAAGATCAGCTAGTTTAAATCCCTCTGCTGTGGGTAGGTATACCTTTCACTAGGCCAGGTTACTTGAAGCTCCATGCAGCCTGGCCTTGAACACTTTCAGGGATGGGGCATCCAAAATTTCTCTGAGCAGCCTGTTCCAGTGCCTCACCACCCTCACAGTAAAGAATTACTTCCTAATACCTGACCTAAACCTACTCTCTTTTAGTTTGAAGCCATCCCACCTTGTCCTGTCACTACACACTCTTGTAAAAAATCACTCTCCAACTCTCTTGTAGGCTCCAGAAAGGTACTGGAAGGTCTCAATCAAGTCACCTCTATGCTGTCTTTTCCAGACTGAACAAACCTGATTTTTATAGCCTTTCCTCATAGGAAAGGTGCTCCATCCATCTGTTCATCTTGGTGGCCTCCTTTGGGCTTACTCCAACAGGTCAATGTCGTTCCTGTGTTGGGGACCCCAGAGCTGGATGCAGAGGGGCAGAATAACACTTGTTCAAATATGGGTCCCTGAGGGACACCACTTGTCACTGATGTCCATTGGGACTCTGAGCCATTGACCACTACCCTCTGGATGTGACAATCCAACCAATTACTTATCCATCTAACAGTCCACTCATCAAATCCATCTTTTTAGAGTTCAGAGAGAAGGATGTTATGAAAGACCATGTCAAAGGCTTTACAGAAGTCCAGATAAATGACATTTGTAGCCCTTCCCTTGTCCAGTAATGCTGTCACTCCATCACAGAAGGCCACTGGGTTGATCAGGAAGGACTTGCCATTGGTGAAGCCGTGCTGGCTCTCTCAAGTCATGTCCTTGTCCTCCATGTGCCTTAGCATGGCTTTGAGCAATTATGTTGAGTTAGTGATGATTTTTATTCATAAGTCCCCTGATTTAAGGGGAGAACAGGTCCTCCCTGAGTGGGAAGAGACAGAAACATGTCCATTCTTCTTGCCAGAAGGAAATGCAAAACTCTTCTACTTTACATTATTTAATTAGTATTTATTGAGCAGAAAGGAAGGAGGAAAAGGAAAAAAATGAGTCATTATTCCAGTGATTAGACAATTTATCTGAGCTATGAGAGAATTTATTTTAATCTTTGCTTCAATATTCTGGTGATTTAATCCAAGAAAGGTGGATTAAAATAAACATATGTACCTCGAGAATCTAATCAGCTAGATAAGACAGGGCTTTTGAGGTTCTAATGCTTGAATTTATGTGCCTATATTTGAACTAATACATAGTGCATAGTCTTAGAGACTGACAGATCTACAGAGCATAACATAGTGGAGTATCACTGCTCAGATAAAGGACAACTGTGTTTGTAGAGCACTAAGTTTGAGGAAATATCCCTTACTTAATAAAGCCGCTTTAATTTGCATTTCTTTGCACTTCTAGGCTCAATGACTGGTTTGGGACACTAACCTGCATATGAATACATCCAGTATGCTCATGACCTTCATAGTTCAGATTACTCTCATAGTCAAATTACTCTCCCAAAACCTTAGGAGACATGCTTCTCTGAGCACCTTTGAGTGCTCAGAGTGCTGCAGATGGATGTGGGCCTCTGCTTCTGTGCTGTCTCTGTTGGCTCCATAAGGATAGCTCAGATAATCTTCAGCATCTCTGTATAGGCACCTGAATCGCTCCTGAATAGCCAAACATTGTTGTTCTAAATCTGGGATAATAATCCTTTTTATGGTCAGTAAAGAGAAAAATATACTTAGAGAGGATGACTCAGGTAACTAACTCATCTTGAACATGTCTTTTATGATGCTATGAATCATTTGGTGAAGATACCTTTTATCTGCCATTATATATAAAGGGAGTAACTTACTTAGACATCTAACTTTTTAGGCACAGTTTTTAGGTGAAACAAATATTTTCAGTACTTAAAACTAACACTCTGACTTAGTATCATAGTGCAAATATATGTTGGCTTTTATTTTTGGTCTAAACCCACTAAAGATAAGCTGAATTTTTCAACTGATTTTAATAAGGGTTGAATCAATCATAGACTGAAAACTTACTGGGGAAAAAAAAGAATAAAATTCTGAGAAAGGAAAAATGGTTTTGTAAATAAACCACCTCCCCCATAAAAAAAAAAAAAAAAAGACAAAACAGCAAAAAAAGAAAACACTGAAAGTAAAATATCTTTGTACAGAAATTTTTTGGTTTTGAAGTCCTACATTTCATAATTCTAAAATAGAAAGTAAAATGTTTATTCTAAAATCTTACAGTGCATTCATGTTTGATATTGTGTTATCGATAAGCAACTCTGAAAAAATCGACAATAATGCATAACTACACTCTTGAAACAGAAGTCTGTAGAGTAAAATCAGGTCATGATTCACAGGAGAGTGTGAAACAATGAGCTCAAGCTAAGTAATGTAAAGCCTGCTCAGCTGTGTCTGATATATGCTGCAAGGAGTTGCCCGTACAAAAGGCAAAGAGAGATGTGACTTTTGTATATGAGCACCTACATAAGGAACAGAAAACTGCTAATAGAAAGCTTTCCAAACCTAGCAGGCAAGGTTAAAATAAAATCTAAAGATTAGTGCCTGAGGTAAGTAAGATTTGGATTCTGACAGAAGTCATGAATGAATTAGGTATTAGAAAAGTTTAGATAAAGAAAATATGGAAATTCAGGTAAACCTGGTGGCCACAGATATGTTAGATTTCAGAGATCACAGTGGCCTTCTCAGTCTTGGACTGTCTACATCCAGAAATTGCATGATGACAAATAGAACAGGACCAGTGCTGAACCTGGGAGCACACATGGCTTTTTCTCTGTGGGACTCGTCGATGATAAACCTTTTTTATCCCCAATGACAGGACTTAGGAATCCAAAATAAAGTTATGTCTTTAGTATTTCTTCAATCCTCTCAGGAGACTAGAATTGTCACACTTGCTGCTGTGGTAAATTAAATGGGTAGTGTACTCTCTCCTCAATTCTCTTGTAGATGAAAACCAATTCTCATTCAAAGCTGAAAAAGTCAGATTTTTGAGTGGTTATTAGATTCCGGTGCACTGAGTATCTCCAGAAGGTCATGCCAACTTGATGTAGGATCATTTGACTCAGCTGACTCCTTCTTGGATTGCTTGCTAGCAGGCAGAGTCTTCTCTGCTTCAGATTTACTCTGATTCTGTCTTCTGCCTTTTATTTTTTTATCAAATCTTGGCAAAAACTGTAACAAAAGGAAACCTCTTCAGAGCTTGAGTGTCAGAAATCTTTAGCTCTTTATGTGGGCATACACTCCAGCCTTGGTGCAGCTAGATGAGGCCATGTGGCTTCTATGGCCTCATGAGTCCCTCTGGCCTTGTTGTAGCAAGTTACACTGCTGGTCTGATAGAAAAACTTCGTTAGTAGAAATCATTTGTGGGGAAGACCATGGAAATTCAGCTTTAAATTGTTTGCTATTATGTTCCCTGCTAAACTGGAAGTCCTTCATGACTGAGCAGACAGGGTTTATGAGCATACTTCATCTGAAAAATTCCATAAAGATACATTGCAATGTAAATGTAATTTTTTATTTACTTCATGATGTCTACTAAATTCAGGTGGTCAGTACATACTAGATCTAACTGTTGGCAATACTTTTTTGAATATATGTATTTTGGGTAAGGGTAGTTTTGGACATTACGGATTCCACAGTCAGAGGATTTTACTAATACAGCCACAACACAGGACAAATGAGAAGAGATCACAAAGCCTACAAAGGCTTTATTTACCCAGCAGACTTATTAAGAGAAAGCACTAAGCAGGAATTTCTTAGCATATATGAATGGACCTAGGTAAACTTCTCCTAAATAAAAGATACTTTAATGATAATATGTGGACAACCATGTGTTTTTGTCAAATTTGAATTTGAACATAGATTATTTTCAAATCTTCTATCGCTTTAAGTATAAAAAAAAATAAGATGACTCTCAAATTATCCCTTTGATATAAAGGGGCGAGACTACATTTTGGAAGCTATGCAAAGATAAAGTAATAACAATAAGCAATAAAGTAATACAGTCATCTTCATTAACACTAGGCAATAGCAGATTACTCATCTTTATGCAGACTAACACATGAGGCGAGCAAAGCATGTGCTTTGTTAGCAACTCTCAGTAATATGTTCTGAAAGCAAAGAATTAGTAAGAAGCAGAAATAGAGTTCCATTCAGGATTCGCATATGTTAGCCTGTCTATTAATCTTTTATGTTTATACAGGTAAATGAAAGTGCACGGGTGCACATAGATTTGTTGTATTTGTAGCACAAGCAGAATGCTGTTCTTACAATCTCATTCTCCAGATATTTCTGAAAAAAAAAAAAAAAAGAATAGAAAACAAGTGCTAATCCTCATGTTTCTTATTGAGGAGATTTTATTGATCACTGTCTATATCATTATTAAAGATATTGAACACTACTGGTCCCCATGTGGAGGTACACCTCTTGATACTGTTTTCTATTTGGACATTGAATCATTGACTGCAACTCTTTCTGTGCATCCACCCAGCCAGTTCCTTATCCATCAAATATTCTATCCATCAAATCCATCTCTCCTATTAGAGGGAAGGATGTTGTGTGGGACCATGCCAAAAGCCTTACAGAGATCCAGATGAATAACATCAGTTGCTCGTTCTTAGCCACTCATGCAGACAATCCATCACAGAAGGCCACTGAGTTAATCAGTCCTGGGCACCCTACTGTATGTGACCCTACTCTGAGTTGGAAGTTGGACTAGGCTCTCTCCATAGGTGGCATCTAAACTTAACATTTTTGTGATTTTTTGACTATGTTTATAATTTTGGAAAGTGTGAAATTAAAGGGGAGTATTATTTCAGTGATATCTTTTTTTTTTTTTTCAGTCCAGAGGTAAATATTAAAAGTGCCTAAACAAACATGTCATCCACAAAATTATTAGAAAACTGCAAATATTTTTATTTTTACTTGTAGTAGGCTGCAGAATATATTAGTGAAAAACTTCTCCTTTCAAATATGAATTATTTGATACAGCCTGATGAGAGAACCAAAATATGTCACTTGCTCACATGTGGAGAAAACCAAGTTATTTGGTGAGGCTCTTTATCAACAACAATGCTGTGAATTGGGAAAACCTAAATGTATTCTCACCACTTGACTAATTGATTGTCATCTCTCAGAAACTGTTATGGTTATAGAAAAACGGATGTTGTAAGTCAGGATAGACCAGATTAGTGTGAAAAGTCTTACCGTGATCAGTTTGACTTACTCCAAAATGGTGAGTTTTCCTTCCTTAATGTGTACACAACACCTTTGATTGAGTTTGGAGATTATAAGGAAAAACCTGGAGAATTAAATGTGAGTTATGAATTTTTCCAACCAGCTCCTTTCTTTCACTAGTGTTCTACTTTCAAAAAGGAGTCCATTACAATTTTACGTGAACATGTTAGACATGACTGTCAAAGAATTCTCTTTGTTCTTTCTGAACAAGAGCTGTTATGATTATTTACTGATTATCTCAGCTAGCAAAATGAAATGCTTTTATTCAGCACTTTGTCAAACAAAATGAAGATCCTATCCTGCATTGCAATCACTTTTTCACAGTAGTGGGTTTGAAAGAAACACATGCAGTTAGTATCCAGTATAAATTATAAATTTAGCAAATGTGAAGGGTGAATAAAATTTTAGACTATACTTTTTATTAACCAGAAAGAAAAACATTAACAGAAGCAATATAACCATGTACAAGCAGAGTAGCAGAACCATAGTACTCCTTCAGGAGCACCTTAAAGCAGACCCTTAGAACTTTTAAAGTTGTAGTGCCTTTGGGACTAATAGGTCCAGATTTGCCTCTCCTAATTTCAACTGCTTAAGGAGGAACTTTGATGTTCAATGAAGAGAGGAAATGACAGGTATTTTCAGCAGGCAATTCACTCAGATCTATGTTCTCAGATAGACTGAATTACTGGAGACACCTATTTCTTTTCATCATTGAAAGTAAAAGTCCTGGGTGATTAGATAATTCAGCCCTCTGATAACTTAGCTGGTTTAGCTGAGTATCTAACTGTAAGGAATCTAATGTGCTCTCAAATTTGGGTTAGTTGTGGAGCTGAATTTTCACTGGAACTGAAATCATTCCTCAATTTCCACCAGTCTGAAATAAATGCAATCAGTGTGGATTTTCACCTGCATCCATCTTTGTGATGCCAGTCTCAGTGGGTACAGAAAAGTGGAAGAGTCACAGTCCCCAACCTTTCCTCCTGCTAAACCAATTTAAGGAAAGAGTAGGGGATGCCTTACAAATGGTAGATCAATTTATATTCCTTCAGGTGTCCAGAAGTACTTTCTCCATGGCTCCCAAGGACTGACATAGCTCTATTCTGACTTTATTTTCTGCACTGACAAAATGCCACAATGTTTTCCTGTTGCTGGAAATAGGCAGGAAATATTTTTTCCCATGCTGGGAAAATAAAATTTTAAAAAGAGATATTGCCATTGTGAATCACAGCTAACTCTGCAAACGTTCATTGTTCTGTGCTTTGAAAAGATTGCTACTCTAATTTGCTTGCATTTAAAATCCGGAAGTGATATCAAACCGAGAAGATACATTTTTAACTATGGGGATTTCAAAGCTATAGAGAAAAAAAATATATCCAAAGAAGAAAATAGTTACAATTGCCTTCCTTGTGTACATTTATGCTTTGACTGTACACCATTCATTATGAGAAGAATATTTCTTTACAAAATTATTTGCTAGTTTCAACTGGTACACCCCTCCCTTTTGGTTTTTTGCTATTGCAAAATTCCATCTTTAAGATGTGTCCCTTCAGGGACTGGATTGGATTGAATTGGACCTGCGAACTATGCTGGTCTCTAATTTTTGCTATTGGTACTTCCAACACAAGGATGAGGTCTATTGTTGTTTTGTCTACATCCTGGTATTGCCACTACTGTCAGTATGGTAAATTTGAACTGCACAGCAATTCAATACAAGAGTAAAGAACAGAAAAGATTAGCTCAGTTGTGTTTCAGAATTTGCTAGTGCATCATTTGAATGATTCAGTTCTTGTGTTGTTTTTAAGCTTATTTTTCCCAAAGCATCCAGCAATTCACTGGTTGAAAGCTAGCTCTTGCGTCTACAAAATTTCTTTGCTTGATTCCCAGCTGTTTCAACAATCCTAAATTGCTATCAACTCTTGAAAATTTAGACCATGCTCCAATATTTTTAATTCTGTAACTTGTTATTGATATAGATAGATGAGAGATGGAGAAATGTGCGATCAGCTGAATAACCAAGATGTGA
Source organism: Scytalopus superciliaris (assembly GCA_013400415.1). Classification (NCBI taxonomy): domain Eukaryota; kingdom Metazoa; phylum Chordata; class Aves; order Passeriformes; family Rhinocryptidae; genus Scytalopus; species Scytalopus superciliaris. The sequence goes on along the minus strand of VXBX01002265.1, from coordinate 164,302 downwards.
ATTAACAACACGAAGATTTGCATGATTCTTGAGTTAACTGAGAACAGATATAAAGATAATAAATAATAATCAAATAAAATTATCTTCAAAGTCAAAATTACACATTGAAATGTTGTACATAATTCAATATTTTTTTTCAGAATTTTTAGGTGTTTGAGAGTCTTCTTAAAATCTTGCTTCAACAGGCTGTATGCACTTAAAAAAAAAGTTTAGCCTTCTGTTGTGAATGAAGACAATGTCAAGACAGCAGAAAAACATGAGACTTGAATAGCTTTAACAGCCTTCTATCCAAAATTATTTAGATTGCTATGGAGTTGTACCCTTCAATGAAATAGGGTGTTTGTGGGGAAGGGAGAAGTTTGTTAGTTCTGATACAGTGACTACAGATATGCAGAACAGTTGGTAAACCATCATCCACCAGGAGTTGAAAGGCCAGTGTGTCCCAGCCCAAGAAGACTTAAATACTCACAGAATTACAAGTAAAGCAGTTCATGTGATAAGAACAGTTGCTTCTGTCAGTTTTTTCAGCTTTCTGATGTTTTATAACTTGTTAGATAGGTTTCATAAATTTCCAGTCTCATCCACATTCTGAGTCACTCGGAAGTTCTGGATAGATCTGGTAGAAGAGATACAATGCTAAATATGCTTCATAGACCATCTCTTCTCATTAATCTTCCTGCCAGGATTTCACGCTTATTTAGGAAAGAGGGAAATAAATTAAAATCCTAGGAAATGTGTCACATTAGTACCCTGCAGTAAAGGAATGACAGTATAGAAGGAAGGCTTTTTGTGATTATCAGCAATGAGGGAATAGATGCTGTTTTCTGTTAGCAGAAAAATCCCTTTTATTAATTCAAAACAGAATATTCAACTTTGGATCATCTAATGAACAGAATCCTTATCAAAGATCTTGTCTTGGATGGCACTGGCATGCTTCTCTCTTGATGGACCTTGCCCTTCTGTATTGGAAGTTTTCAGCCAGAATGGATGCAGAGCTATGTTTCTAATAAATCAAAGTCAGAAATAACTACTTAAGACATATGATTTGCCTCTTATGCACTCTACTGAGTACTGACAGATGCAGGCATGCTGGGCTAAACCTGTTTTATTCTAGTATTGGACAGCTTTCAAGCAAAATGTCTTTTCTTTTGCAAACATCTCCTTTGACTTTTTGAAACAATGAAATTATGAGCACCTTTAGCATTTCCTGGCTTTTCTGATTTTAAATCAATATTTTGTTAACACACTTTAACCAAAAATCATGCATAATGTTTCACTTCTGTTGGTCTTGTTTTTCTTGCTCTTACTTTCGGGAAGAGAACTCTTGTTTTTCAGGAGTGAAATCATTCTCCAGATTTGAAAATAATTTATTTCTTTCTCATTTTTATATACAAGTTCATGAGGTATCATGGGGAAAATATGCATGAATTAGAGTGTTACAAAATGGCAAAAGGTATAGATGGAGAACTTTTAAGGAAATCATTTTCTTAAAATTCCCTTAATTTCTTTTGCCTCATGCTATCTCATTTTATTTACAAACAAAAAAGAATTATCACACTAGAAACAAGGAGCCTCCAAATGAAGGCAAATAATGGATGAAGAATTAAACTCTTCACCAAGCAGAACAGATTTGCTGGTTAGTGAGTCCAAGAACCTTGCCTTTGTCTCCTGAACAACATATGGGCAAAAAACTAAGTTCATTCCCAAACTTTAACTGTTGGTGGTATAGTTGTTTTTCTTTCTGCATCATCTGTTTCAAATCATCTGTAAACTTAGGTCATCTAGGAGGCCAAACAGAAACAAAAAGAACTTTAATTTTAAGACTTAAACATCTATGGTTTGGTCTTCTACCACTGAAACCAACTGTAGCTTTGTTTTTCATTTGGAGAAACTACCTTCTTTGATGGAAAGCTGTCAACTACATTTCTAGTATCAGAAGTTCTATGGGTTATGGTTCCATGGAAACTTGAACTAACGATATTCCAGTTTTTTATTCTTTTGCTGTGCCTATTAGATGATAGCATCACATTTGGTTAATTTGGACTTTATGGTCCAGATCTTCAACTGGGATATGAACCAACAGATACAAACACTAAACCTTAGAATGAATTTTGCATTTCCATTTTAAAGGGTTGAAAACCTGGTCATGTTTCAGCTTTCACTAGTCATTTTCCCACATTAAACAAAGAAATTAGATTCAGCATCCTCTATGTTCTAGACACAGCTGAAAGAAATGAGAAAGAACAAATGTTGGGTAGTTAAGGACCATTTTTCTCCTTTCATTTTCATGGATCAAAAACGAATGAGTACTCTGCAATTTACAGCTAAACCAAGAGGAGAAATCACACAGAAGGCATATTTTGCTGAAGCTCTAGCTTACATCAAGAACTTGTAACAGTTCTCAATAACCACAGAGCTAAAATCAGCATAGCTTTGGCATTAAAGTAAGAGGGCACTTTTTTGCAGATTGTCACAGACAGCAGCTGACCTGGGGAAAAATATGAAGGATTTTCTGCACAGCATTTAAAAATTTGAAGGTAGATGCTCATGGTTCACCAGGCTGTTTCAAAGATGCCTGAACATGCTGTCAAGACATCATTTACAGGGTGCACTCCACTTGTGGAGAGGGTTTAGAAAGATCTGTGATCCTTGGTCCATTGTCTGAGCAGACTATGTACAAGATGGCTCTGACCTGATCATAAATGAGGCACTTCAGTAGTACTGCTCCTGAGACAACAATAGCTGTCTATGCAGGGCATACTCAGGGCCACTGAGTGTTTCCATCTAAGTAGATTCCGGAGTCTGAGAGAAATAGAAAAATGTTTCTAAGGGAAATAAATGCAAGTCACCAGAGGAAAAACCCAAGAAATAAGTATGTCATCAGAACATTTATCCTATGGGTATTTGCATCAGCACATAAGAAAGCAATGAAAAAAATTTATCGTAAAAATTCATTTTAGGCTATGTGTTCTATGCATTATTTATATTTTGTTAATTCCTTGCTGCTTGTGGTCTCTCTCACCTTAACATAAATATTTTGAGTTTGGCTTGTTTGTTTGTTTTATTGCATGCACAAAATTATGTACTCCCTGAGAATAGGAAAGTATTGGCCTTGAGAGAAAAGGTTTCATTTTTCCAGGTGCTTGAATGAAATCTCATCTGGTTTTGTTTTGTAATTTTACAAAGAACTCACAGATTTTGAACCTGACCCTTCCTGCTGCTGACAAAACTTGGCAGAATCGTTCCAGTGATATAATACACAAATGCAACACTGAGTTGTGCCTCTCCCTGTGATGTAATGCACCTACAGTGACCTTACAGAAAGTGACTCATAATATAGATTTGTCAGAGACTTAAAGAAAAACAGGATTGCTTTTATCTGAATGAAAGTAGAGGCAAGTAATTGTGCTGCAAGTGCAGCTATCTTGCTGCATCCAAGAGGGATAATAAAAATTATACTCCTATCTTTGCTTTATCAAGAGAGGAAGCTTCAATCATTTTCTTTCCTGTGTAGCAAAGTATGTATTCTACATGGGTTATTTGGGATTTTGTCGTGGTTTAACCCCAGCCAGTTACCAAGCCCCACACAACCACTCACTCACTGCCTCAGCAGCAGGATCAGGGAGAGAATTGTAAGGGTAAAAGCTGCAAAACTCATGGTTTGAGATAAAGACAGTTTAATAGGGAAAGCAAAAGCTGTGCACACAAGCAAAGCAAACAAGGAATTAGTTCACTGCTTCCCATGGGCAGGCAAGTGTTCAGCCATCCCCAGGAGAGCAGGGCCCATCATGTGTAGTGGCTATTTGGGAAGGCAAATGTCATCGCTCCCCCCTTTCTCCTTCTTACCGCCACTATATATACTGAGCATGATGTCATATGGTCTGGAATATCCCTTTGATCAGTTTGGGTCACCTGTCCTCACTGTGTCTTCTCCCAACCTCCCATGCACCCCCAACATCTTTGCCAGCGTGGCCGTATGAAAGCAGAAAAGGCCTTGGCTCTGTGTGAGCCCTGCTCAGCAAGAACACAAACATCTCTATATAATCCACCCTGTGTTCAGCACAAATCCAAAACTTAGCCCCATACCAGCAACTATGAAGACGACTAATTCTACCCCAGACAAAACCAACACAGATTTCAACAGAAGTTGCTCTGTTATATGCAAAACGAAATGGAGTTTGTATCAGAGGCAGAGGAAGAAAATGTAATATTGAGAGATGAAGAGGATATGGAAATAAATATCCCATATGCAGGAGAATAACAGATAATGACTCTTCTCCTAGAAACATCCATGGAAACTGGGCAATATGAAAGCCAAGAAAACCTTAATAATTCCATCATTAAAATTCTGAGTGCTTAATATTATTGATTGGAGTATTGATTAATGAATGACGAAAAAAAGTAAAAGTCATTCAACTGAAGACACAATTCAGAACCAGAATTTCAGAGGAAAAGCTCTGATTACATTTTCCTTTACACCAATTTCTTCTTGAATGCTTTTTGCAGTGGTTTAAATTACACATATAGGAACAAAAAAAAAAAGAGGAGGTAAATATAATGAAAGGTACAGACCAATAGATGTGCATGGAAAACTAGCCCATAGTACAGTGAAAATAAAGACAGATTAAATTATAGTCCATATCAATTCTGAAACAAAAAAGCAATTGCATACTTAGGTAAGTTTTGCATTCCATTAAAATCTCCACTACAAGATCAGAGTAACTGAAAGTATCTCTGATGTGGCTGAGCTTACATGCTACCTCCACTTCTTTAGGTTATTGCATTATATTTAATGTTTACTTGCATTGGAGCATTCCATTTATTAATTTTAATATTATCTATGACACTGTGTTTGTGGTTATAGTCATACATGTCTAAGAAACACATAAAAATGCTTCCCAGGTGTTATGGGTTTAAAATCTTGGAATTTTTCTTTCATCTACCAACCCTGTGCCTCAGAGGGATTACCTCCTCTCTTTTTTCAACCATGGAACCAGGAAAGAGACTGTCTGCCCCATGAAAAAGAGTTCCACCTGGCCCCTTCATGAACTGCTAACAATGGATCATTTGCAGCTCTGCCTGGGGCACACCTGACTCCTCAGACTACAGGGTGGGTGTTTGGGAACTTCTGTGAGATAAGAAAGGTTTCCTGTCTTCACATCAGTGACTCAGTGTGATAACGCCCCTCTGGAGAGCCATCAGCACCTCCACACCCAGCCTGAGGGGTCATGTCTGCTAATGGGCCATCAGGGATTCCAAAAATATGCCAGAGTGTAAATCACCCATTGTGAAACTCCCTGCCCTGGGGGAGGTACTGGGCACTCCCACCTGAGCCTAAGCACATATAAACTGGGGTTTTTTGGGACTGGGGATCATCAGATCCAGAGGAGGACCAGAGCCTCAGCAGGACTGCGACTGCCACTCTCAACTGGACCAGGACTATTACCTTCACCAACAGGTTTCTTCTTTCCTGTTACTTTGTACCTAGGAGGGCCAGGTGGTGCTCAGCACAGGGGCTGACAATTACCATTCTGTTTGTGCCCCAGGCTGCTGGGACACACACTTGTTTTTGTGGGTTAAAGGGACCTTTTGTTTTCTGTACCCTTGTACTGATTGTGATCTTTGGGGTTTTTTTAACTAAATTATAATTCTGATTTATAATCTGTTTGTGAATTGGATTCATTCCTCCTGCTGGTTTATCTTTAAACCAGCACACCAGGATACTTCTTAGAAGTTCAAGAAAGTACTTTGTAAGGTGCACTGCTTCCAATTTCTCCTCTTTGTCACGTTTTTTTGATTTCCTTTATCCTGATGATGATACCAGGTTCCTTTGTTCCCATTTCCCTCTCTCGCTTTCCTCCATTACTCAAATTTCTTTCATCTTTCACTAGCTAGAACCACAACATGGCCTGCTTCCTATACTCCTCAGTATTCTTCACCATTTATATACTTACGTGCCCTTGAATTGTCTGTTCTAATGGAGCTGAATTGCCTGCAGATGAATAGACACAGTAATTTGATGTACATGTAACAGAAAAAATTAATTTTGCTGAATACTGAATATCACAGTTTTTGGGGAGTGGATCTGTGTATTTCTGAAGTGTTGGGTCACACGGAGGCAAGAATTATTGCCGAGAATTGAAACCTGTTTTTAATTTCCCTGAAGAAGGCTCCCCTAGCTGCTGTACATGTGAATATAATTTCTTCAGCTTGGGCAGCTTTTCTTTGGACACTTTGATGGATTGACTTGTGGCCAGGGTTCTGCAAATATTGAATGAGTAGAGTGAGCAAAAGACAGAAGATAATGCTAGAAGCAATTGTTTCCTGAATTAGTCATCTTTAAAGGGTTATCTTTCACTGGTGCCAGTTTTTTTACTGATAGAGCATGAAACTTCACAAATATCTGCATAGTTTTGTTGTGAGACAGTACAGGGGTAGGAAGGAACAGCTGCTCAGAGGGGAGGGAGAGAGGGGTATGTCATCTGCATGCACCAGCCTTTAAATGCCGCAGGAAGTTTCATTTAACCATAACTTGGGACTGCTTAGAGTGGTTACATTCCATAAACAACAGACATGCTGGTGTATTCATTGCTGGGTTTTGTGAGTTTATTCTGTCCCCCCTTAATAATACTTTCAAGATGCAGATTATGAATGAAGAAACATTGTTTGATAGTAATAGACATGGAAGCTGATTTGTTGTCCAAATTCCTGGTAAGAGAATTCAAGACATTTTGCATTTGCTGAAGATTCACAATTTATAGTAAAGTTCATGGGGTTTTTTTTATTTTGTTTTGTTTGATTATTTTATGAATCTGTCTATTAAAAGAATCAATGTAGTCCTGAAGCACTGATTAAGAAGCAAGTGAGAGAATATATGACACCATTAATCTGGCTGGTATAATTCTTATTCAAAGTGCCTTTTAAAAATTGGAAAGTTGAACATACCTTACCTCATTTGCGTTTATGCCTATAGTTCTAACAAATTATATCACATCTTTATTCAGATTTTGACTCTAATTAAATATAAAGACGAATGTTTGGTTTTACTGGAAACAAAAGCCTCTTCCTTATGTTGTCACAGAGGAATTTCCAACTGTAAACTCTGAATTTATACTTTTTTTTTTTTAACATAGAAACTCTGTGTTTAGTGAATTAAGATGAAAGTACTTGATAAAATTTGCTCACAAGGCCAGTCTTGGAGGGGTCTCGAGAACCTTGTGAGACTCATAATGATTCTGATAAATTGAAGAAATGGCGTGTAACAGTGAGAGGAAAAACAGTGTATACAGACTCTATTCAGAAGAAAAAGTCAGATACAAAATATAGATTAATAAATATATGATATAGCATAATAATGCCTGCTTTTTTAAGACCCTGAATATTATAAATGAAAGGAAAAGAAGGCAGGCTTTACAACTGGATTTACAAATGAAGTCAAGGATGAGCTTTACTAATAACAAAATACCTGTGCTAGAAATGTTTCTAGACACCATAACTTCAACCTTGTTATTTCTTAAACTAAAACTTTGAGAAAGGGCTAATGAAATCTAAAAGAAATTAAATTGCAGAAAGGGGTCTAAGTTGGACATAAAATATTTAGCTTTTTATTGTTTTAATGAGAATTTTAGAGAGAAATCTTTGTGGGACTATTTTTTTATTCAATGATTGGTCATCTGTCAGCCAAATCTTAAGAAAAAGAGTCACATTCAATGGTGAGTTAGCCTTGGCCAGCAGCCAAACTCCCACCCAGCTGCTCACTCCCTTCCCATCCTCAGTGGCACAGGGAAAAAAATAGGACAAGAGAGCTCATGGGCTGAGATAAATTCAAGATCACTTACCAGTTGCCATTACAGGCAAATCATGTCTGACTTGAGGAAGAATAATTTAACTTGTTGCCAATAAAAATAGATACAGATAGTGAAAAACATACATTAAACCAACACTTTTCCTTCCCCCTCTCCTGACTCCTCTCTTGCCCTCTGAGAAGCACAGGGGAGATCGGGAGCAGGAGTCTATGGCCAGTACACAGTGGTTCCTCTATGCTGCTCCCTCCTCCTAACTCTTTTCTTCTGCTCTGGCACAGGTTCTTTTCACTCAGGGTGAGTCTGCTCTAGTGTGGTGTCTCCATGAACTGTAGTTCTTCAGGGAATATCCCCCTGCCCTAATGTGGGGTCTTCCATGGGCTGCAGTGTGGGTGTCTGCTCCCTGTGTTCTCTCTGCAGGCTGCAGGACAACCTGTGCTCTGGTGCCTGCAGCACTCACTCCCCTCCTCCTCCTCTTTCCCCCAGCTCATGGGGCTGTTTCCTCACTTTTTTTTCTTACTCCTCATTGCCTGTGTTAAATCTTTCCCCAAGGCATCCTCCCTCAGCTGTGGGCTTGGCCGTGCCCCGCAGTGGGTGGGTTGGAGCACCTCCGGACACCCCCACAGAGCCTGGACACCCATACCCTGCACACATATGTGGGTACAAACTCAACAAGCCAGCTACACTTCTCTAACTAACACTAGTATGAGCTCAAATCAGATCATCTTGCTACTTTTTTATTCCTTATCTTGTATCCTTCATATTTTTTTTTTTTCCCCATAAAAAGGTATAAGCATTTCATGAGAAGATAAGGTAGTCTTTAGGTCTGTTACTGGGTCTGTGTAGGAATTATATAGACAATAGGAGATTCAAGACAAGGAAATAGCCGAATGGTCTCAACAAATAAAAAGCTTGCCTTCAAGGAATTGCCAAATATCATGATGTGCATCTGCTTATTTTAAAAGAAAACCTTAGTGTGGTGGTTGAAAACCAAAAGGGAAAATATCTCCCCCATAATTTCACCTAACAGGTGCACAATTATTTTAAACACTTACAACTTCAATATTGTAGATGTATGACCACTCTCTATTAGATGCAGGAGAGTAATTTGACACAGTATCCTGTAGAAAATCTCTATATTTACCATCTCCACTGTAATCCATATGTACGTGCCCCATCCCTGGGAAACATTCAAGCTTAAAGTTGGACAGGGCTGTGAACAATCTGGTCAAGTCCCTGCTTATTGCAGCATGGTTGGACTAGACAGTCTTTACAGGTCCCTTCCATCCCAAATCATTCTATGATTCTATGATCTTTCTTAGCAATGCTAATAAAACATGATTTGAATAAATAAGTTCCTTTTTCTCTACTCTAGTTCCTTACACCTGTTTCTTTAAATGAAAGGTAGAGGACCCAAATGTCTGATGTGATATGGACCTTAGTCACTAGCATTTCTGTTTGTTTCCAGGGGCAACTGATTTAATTTTTGTTTGTTCTAACTTCCTTCATTCTTAACCAGATCTGACTGTGCTTTTTCCAGAGAATGTATCTAATCAAGGCAAAGACACACTTCCTGAGGACTTCTGCGCAAGTCACAGTACCAAGTTTGCTGTACAATGACCAGAAGTGAGGCAAGGAGATAAGGCCATGACCCTTCAAAGTGCTTCATGCTATATTAGCAGGGACTAGCCATCTAGCCATTAAACAGAACATTACAAAGATTGCTCTATTTCCCATTAATTTCATAAGCCTCACACTGAGTTATCTGTGAATGCATGTGTATCACTTACAGTCACTTTTCTTAATAAATGATTCATATTTAATGGGAATAATAAGTGTTGCTGCAAGTTTCTAGTATGATTTTTTTTCACTGCAATTTCCTTCTCACTGTTCTTTCAAAACACTTAATCATCCATGCTAATAATTAGCAAATTCTTGTTAGCTGAAGGGGAAATCATATCTTACGGTATTTGCATCAAATAAGCCAGATCCATTATAACCCGTTTCAGTACTATATTTTGCAGGACATAGGATATGAATTCCCAAAGAATTAAATTTTACGTTATTTTTTTATTATGACCCTAAAAAAATTGCCTCTCCTGATCTTTTATTGTAAATATTTTCCTTTGTCTTCAGTAGTAGTACTCTGGCTTAAATGATAAAGGAGAAATGAAATGCAAAAAGCTGTTGAGCTCCATAATAAATAACGTACAGTACCTGGAGTCGTTTATGCCCTCAGCTATGCATGTGCTCCTATTCAATATATGCATTTAGCATATAAATTTGAGAATTTGGTTTTGCCAGTAGTGCTTTAATTTAACTGATTCTCGGAACAGTGAAAGTGTCCTAAAATTAATCTGCTTGTGATGGACTTTGGTACAAGCCAATAAAAGATCTGAGTGAACAAACAGAGCAGTGTGGACACATAGAATTTCAGAAGCGTTGATTTTAGAAGGGGCCTCAGGTGACCATTAAGTCTGACTCCCAGCTCAGAGCAGGGTCACCTAGAATATGATGCTCAGGAGCATGTCCAGTCTGTTTCTGAACATTTCCAAGAAGGGAAGACTCCACAGTGTGTCTGGGAAAGTTGTGCCACTGTCACATTACAAAAAACTTTTTCTTATGTTCATACAGAATATCCTATGTTTCAGTTTGTGTCTATTGTCTCTTGTTCTACCATTGGGTGTTACTGAGAAGAGCCTGGCTCTCTTTACTTATCCCCTCCCATCATGTATTCATACACATTCACAAGAACTCCACCTCCTAAGCCCTCTGTTCTCCAGAAGTTCTCCAGGTTGTGGAGACCTGCATTTTCTCTGCTGTTTTGCAATTATTCACCAAGCCAGTCATCCCTTTGTAGAAGTCTTATCAGGTTGGTTGACATCCTAGAGTGGAACATTCAAGATTTAAGAATATTGAGAAACTAATTGTAAGTGTTCCAGATCTGTATCTTAACCTGAATAAAAGAAGATTTTAAAAAGGACAGATGCAAAATACAGGTAGGCTACACACTCTTAGAAACACATATTGAGATCCAGACCCAGCAAACTAGACAATAGTACAGGTCACTTTTCAAATCAATGAAACTGTGAACCAGATGATCAGGTAGTAGTGTTTCCAGAAAGCACATTATTGGGCATGGCTCCATCTTAGGCCATGTGCTCTTCAACATCTGTATAAATGACTTGGATACAGGACTGGAAGGGATACTGAGTAAGTCTGAAGATGATACAAAACTGGGAGGAACTGCTGACTCCCTCAAAGGCAGGGAGGCCCTGCAGAGAGACCTATACAAATTAGAGGACTGGGCAATCCCCCAGCCATAGGAAGTTCAACAGGGGAAAGTGCTGGATTCTGCACGTGAGATAGGACAACCCTGGATACTCACTGGGGAATGAGATGCTGAAAACAGTGCCACAGAAAGGACCTGAGGGTCCTGGTCGATGGCAAGTTGAATGTGAGTCAGCGGTGCCCTGGCAGCCAGGAAGGCCAACCCTGTCCTGGGGGGCATCAGGCACAGCATCGCCAGCCTGTCGAGGGAGGGGATTGTCCCGCTCTGCTCTGCACTGGGGCAGCCTCACCTTGGATATTGTGGGCAGTTTTGGGCACCACAATGTAATAAAGACATTAAGCTCTCAGAGAGTGTCCAAAGGAGGGCAACAAAGATGGTGAAGGGCCTTGAGGGGAAGCTGAATGAGGAATGGCTGAGGGCACTTGGTCTGTCCAGCCTGGAGAGGAGGAGACTGAAGGGAGACCTCACTGCAGTTACAACTTCCTTGTGAGGGGAAGAGGAGGGGCAGGCACTGATCTCTTGGCACTGGAACAGTCTCCCCAGGGAAGTGGTCACAGCACCAAGCCTGACAGAGTTCAGGATGCGTTTGGATGGTACTCTCAGGCACATGGTGTGACTCTTGGTGATGGTCCTGTGTAGGGCCAGGAGTTGGACTTGATGATCCTTGTGAGTCACTTCCAACTCAGCATATTCTGTGATTCTGTGGTACTTGTCATTGCATTACAGAACCACACAATCAATTGCTTCAAGACAGTGTATACTTTACCTACTATACAACTTCCTACTTGATCATGTGATGGTAGGGCAGTGGGTGTTTGAAATTATCCCCCGCTTACCTGATTCACACCTCCTTCCACTGCCATTGTTGAGAAATGAACCCTGCTGTGTTGCAAATTGAGTGTCAGAAAAAAATGAAGGAGAAATACTTATGAATGAACGGTAGGCAACAGCAGTGGAATGGTAACTAATGAAGAGAGGCACAGGACCACTGAAAATATCACACCACAGATGTGTTATTCTGGAGTGATAAACTGATAGGCTGTCATGATAAGACAGGTACTGATTGATTTGGAAGCAGGTGATGGTAAGACAGCTGTGTGGCTATAGTGGTCACCCAGGTGTTCTTCATGTCCTTTGGAAGACAGAATTAACATGAGTGACCTTGTGACATGATGCTGCACGAATATGTTATTGCAAATCATTCCAAGATATTTTTATATTCACATTGATGATAGAGTGTAATTGTCTACATTCATGTGAATTTTAATTGGTTTCATTAAATTAACTGATTTCATTAATAATTTTTCTCTTTAAAAAGGATGCTTCCTTTTAGTGTCATTATTTATCAGAGCATATAAGGAAAAGTGCAATTCTGTTATTGTGTATATGTTTCTCTGATGAAACACCTTTTACTCTGAAAACTAGTATTTTCTCTCTGTTACCAGAAAGTGGCCATTACATCATCTTTATTCCAAAATGTGATATAAATCCAGTGAGAACTGTTCTTCAATTTATGACTTTTAAAATTCTACCTCAAAGTACCTTTTAATGTGAATGCAACAGACAAATTTTTACAACTGTATAAAATACAATGATTCTTCTGAAAGAATAAAACAAATCCTCCCTCTGCAGTCTGTATAGTCTGAAAACAGCTATGAGTCTTTAGTATATCAATATGTATTACAAATATAAACCCATAACAAATATGGACCTTCAATGTAAGAACAAATATTCACTTTCTGTATGGTTAAGCTGTGCAAGACACTGGGTATGGTCTCCATACCAATACTCTAACTCTTTGATCATTAGTTAAAATGGTATTAACTATTTGTTAGACCATTATAATCACTTAATAACCAAAATACAAATAATGATCAAGACCTTTTTGAAATCCCATGAGGTTGTAGATCTATGAATTTAAATGGGACCCCTTATAGGCTCCAATCCCTTCACTGTATGCTCCCTTGTGCAAAGGGAAGCTTATCCCACAACTTCTGCATATGCATATTCTGGGTAATACCATTGTTACTGGTTATGACATCAATTGTTATATTATGACATTAGTTGTAGGCACATCTGTAGAAGAGTAGAAGTAAACTAATAAATTATTTCTAAAAATATAATCTCTATATGTTATTATATTTCTTATGTGTTAGTCTTTTTCAGGGAAAGGAAAATTCAGTAATAGTATTTTCACACCATCATGTGAATTTTCTCTGTGTTAGGCATCACACTTTCTACTGTAATGTCCTAATAACTTAGTATTGTACACATCCACTAAGACATTATGCCACTTCTGGGAAATTTTTTTTTAAATTTGACTTTAATCCAACATTTTATGCAGCTATAATTGTATCAGCATTTTAGCTTGGACTATATGCCATAGCAACACTTTATTTTAGAAGGCACAGAGAACAATCTAATTAGTATTACAAATACAAAATAAATGACAATGAAAGTGGAAGTGGCTGGATAGATCTACCTATTACATGAATAGACATAATGAGATGATACATAGTATTTAACCCCCCCCCCCCCAATAATTATGGGAGTAAAATTCAATGGATATTTTATTTATCAATACTCATTATTTAGCTTTAAATCTTAAATTAGTGGGGTGTTAAATTAAAAACAGAGGAGAAAACAGCATATTTTCTGAACCAGAATTTAAGAAGATCTGTGGGACTTCAGTGTAATGGAACTTTTTAATTAATCTTTTTATTTTCTGTCAATGTAAGGTGACATTCATACTTACATGATAATTTTGCATATGTGTTACTGAAGTCATATAACCATCATGGACAAATACATTTTTTTGATTCAATTTGTCCTGCAAATTAGGCAATGTTTATTGTAGTTTTTTAACTACTGACAAACATAGGAAAGAACATAGGAATACATGCCACAAAAACAAGCTCAGCTAGTCTTGCTGGAAGACATAGTAAGCATGTCTATGTTGCAAAAATCATGATGAAATATCAGTACATCTTAGAGATAAACACAGATGAACATGTTTTTATTTTGTTATTATTCAGGATTTTGTAAAAGGCATAGGTCTTTTTTCTGTCTGAATTAATATTAAGGGTATAATTTAAATATAGCAAGGTCTTACCTCCTGCCTGTTAGTGATAGAAAATTCATAGCCTTGCAGATTTTCATAACCTGTTTAATGCCTTCTGAAATATAGGGAATTTACTGTAGGTACACTTCCCTCCTTCTCAGATTTCATGTCTATGCTTTCAGAATTGACTTAAAGTACATCTGATGTAATTTTTTTTCCTATTTTACTGTACTATTTTCTCTTTAGACAATGCCCTTCCACTCAGCAGTCCAGCCTTTGTTGTTGCATACAATGTGCTCATCTTTCTTGAATGTAGAAGCAAAGTATTGCCTTCAGTTTTGGGTTCTGACTAGATTCTCTTTGGTATCTGTGTCATTAGGGTCATTCTCCTTCCTTCCTTCCTTCCTTGCTTGCTTGTTTGCTTGCTTGCTTGCTTCCTTCCTTCCTTCCAAAAAAACCCACAAAAATTTGGTCAGCATAAATGTTAGCACCCATCAGTCTAACCATCCATATTTTACTATTAAAAAATTTCATTTACTTTGTCAGTCTGGCCTTCATACCATCTGTTTGTGCTGTTTGTTTAATCCTAAAATATTTTTTTTTCAAATAAATTTTCATCCCTCTAATTCTGGTGCGCTTCACTAATTTTTCATATGCTCAACAAAGCTGCAGATAATTTTTCTAGATCTGACTGGTAATTCAGAGTTATAGGAAAGAAATAGTACGTGATGTACAGTAGGAAAAAAAATTGTCCAGAGTAATTTGGAAAAGTCTGCTCATTCTGCATCTACAGCATTACATCTCTTGACTTCTTTGAGTCTCTCAGAAGAACTGATTTTGAAAAGGAAAACTGAAAAATTGCCATAGACACCAAAATTTAGCTGAAAATTATTTCTGTAGAAAATACAAGCATATATTTTTAAATTCAACCTTTGTTAAAGCTAATAAAGCTAATATTTCAGAAAATCTTCCCCCCCCCCCCACTGGATTCTATATTTCCTAAGAAATAATGAGTACTATCACCTTTTATTTTCTGCTACAAGTGACTGTAAAACGTATTTACTGTTTAGATTTACTGTAAGCTTTCAGACAATATTAGTGCCCTGAAATATTTGCTCTGGTAAACGAAACCATAGAGAAAGGGGCATGTTGGGAAGTGGCATAGCAAATTAAACTGCAGCTGAGAGACTAATCATAATTATATGAAGAAATTATCAGAAGAAGTAGAAATGATTCTCCTAATACATTAGTGTTCAGGAATTCAAACCTATAAATTGGCTACTACTTAAAATTACAGACTTCTTATTCTGTACACAAGCAAGTAATTAACTTTATGTTCCTTCCCTTCTTATGACTCTCAGGCTCTTGTCCTTTTAATTATAAGATCCAGAGGGTAGCTTTTATGTTACTATTATCTCTATTAAATTTTGAATAAAAGCAGCATTGAAACTTGATATATTACTCGTATGTAATAGCCTGATAGCTTCTTAAAAGATGTAAAGTGCCGTTCTGATAAAATAGCCAGACATTTGGAAGAATGTACTTTAGTTTCCCTTTTGCACACACACAAACATTCACTATTTAAATGCCAGATTGGTCATTTTAAGTAAACAATTATTATTTTGATTGTCTATATTAGCATATTATAGAAGGGCAATCTCAACTTACTGATTTCTCACATGTTTCTTTATGTTTCTGGTCATGCTACCATAGGCCCAATTTCTACATTGAAATAATCATTCAGTATAATATTACAGATTTGTGGAAAAGGACAATGAAAAGTTAAACATTTTCATAGGTCTGAAAAATATATACTACATACATATACATATATCTGTCTCATAATACTAACCTTTTCTAAACTGTAAGTAGAAACTATATATTGCAGAGCTGCACACCATTGCCCTGTTTTAAAAAGGTTTCTCATTTCTCCTTCTGTTAAAGGGAAACAAAAGATTCAGCAAAAATATCTAAAAGAGTTTTCAAACTAAAGCAAAAGAACTCTCTAAAATTTGATCAGCTTTGAAGTGTTGAACATTTTCAATCTTTGTTTTTTTCCTGACTAATTCCTTTGATTCCCAGAGGTGCAGAGCAAACACAACATTCCTCAACAGTCTTGGGAGTTGTTGCTGTTTGCACTTGCATTAGAAGGGCCTAACAGGTGACAAGTTCCTATTAAAAAAACAATCAAGGAACACCAGAGGCCAGGACAAAGCTTCCGTTTTTTAACTTTCAGATGATAAAGATGTTACTCCTGTTTCTTAAAGACAAAAGACAGCAAAAATGAACAAGAAAGATTTTGTATCTTAACGGTTGGAAATTGCTCCCAGAACATCTAGGTTTTGGGTCCTGGCTCCAGGAATGCCTTTGCATTTCAAGTGAAAACAAAAAGAGATCATTTGAAATACTTTTGTGGCAGGGAGAAGTACCCATGCTCCCTGTCTTTTAACCAGCTGTGTTCTTCATTAGACTGTAGGGTCACACTCTCCTTTCTTTGATCTTCTGTGGCTGTGACCCCTGCAATTTTCTTTTTGGGGTAGCCAGTTTCATCAGGAGAGGCACAGAGATGAATAGACCTACCCTCTGTGACCCCAAATGGTAGAAGCAGGTGGGAAGTGAGCTGTCCCCCCTCCCTCAGAGGCTTGAGGATACCTTCCACAGGGGAACCAACTATCTACAGACTCCACACAGAGAGTGCCAAATCAGACATGTGCTCAGCTTCAGCAAATGAATGGCTCATGTGTACAAAGTAATTGCAGCAACTTCTGGAGACCCTACACTGGATCTGACACTATGATGCAACATCTGTACACTTTTCATCTGGATAAACGAATCTTTCCTAAAACATTAACAGCACCACATTACAAGAATGATAAAAAAAAAAGTACCAATGCTGTCTCCACCAAAACACTGTATAATAAGCTCCACAGAGGGGGAAAGGTTACCTAAGGCCTTTTATATATTGCTATAACTCATATAAAGAGTACTTAAGGTGGCAGTGCTTGTCAAAACTATCCACAAAACCACTAAGTCACAATAAAGCCATTTCTACAGTGCCAACCACTGTTAGGTGAAGGGAAAAAGGAGTATGAAGGTCACAGAATGAAAATGGGCACTTGTGCACTAGCCAAAAATTCTCCTAAAACTGAAGGTGTTCACTTGTGGTTTAACAGTTTTAGGGGCTGCAACACTGTCTTGACTTTAGGGCTGGATTGAGTCCCTGTAGAGCATTGACTTTTACAATTTATGACGCTTGCAGCAATTACATTGTTCAGTTTGCATGATGAAAATATGTGAGAGAAAGGAGGAAATACAGCTAACCCTGGTATTATATTTTTTACCTGAAGAGGGTAACTGTTCGATAAATAATTAAAGAGTATTTGCAGAGGAGGAAGATTGCCAGGATAAAAGATGTTGTTTTAATAGGAACCATACTGCTTTTAATATTGCTTGATGACAAATGTTTAAAATAAAAAGATATAAATTAGATGAGTGTTTGAATGGTGACCCTGTTACTTGGATGTATCGTATTTTCAGGTGGGTGATTTAAATAATTGAAGAAATCCCTGGCAGCATTGGTCCTTTTAATATCTCTTAATTTATAGGGCAAGATTACTAAATTATTTAGTTAATTTCATAGATTTTGGCATTGAAGTAATAAGGAGCAGAATGAAATCATCACATAGTTCTATTAATATGTATCATGAAAGGAGAAATTAAGAAATGTTGGAGAAATAGGATTATAAGGAAAACTCTAACCAGAAACACAATTTCAACTTCTCCTAAAAGCCTTTTCAGTCCCAAGTATGTATTTTTTTACCTTATACTTTTACCATATTTTGAAGCAAGACTAAAGAAACACAAATGCCTCAGGACTACTCTAGGCATGTTTTAAAGACTGACTTTTAGCAAAGCAGTAAAATGAACCCTTCATGTCTACCTCCCCTAGTACCTTTTGATGTCTGCAATTTTGTGCAGCACCACTTTCTCTAACAAGGGACATCAGAGCTGTTTAGGAATCACAAAATAGGTCTTGCCAGGGCTCTTCCCAAAGGGGTTTTTGTTGATGCATGTGCCCAGAGTGTCCTAGAGGGCACTGATAACATTAATTTCAGAATGATGGGCATGGCAGGACCACGGGAGGAGGAAGGGTGCTCTTTTATACTCAGGATTTGAAGGTCTGGATTTTAGGCTACCTTTGGTTCAAACCTCCAAGGCTGAAACCATTATGGTAGCATAATGTCTTATTTGTATCAGGCCAGACTGCAGTGCTTGAGCACTTTCCCTGTACTCTGTGCTGAGGCTGACATGGATCTCTGCAGAAATCAATGCAGCCAAAGAATTCTCTTAAAAAGTGTAAGTCTTGGGAACTAGGTCTGACTGCCACTTCAGTTTGCACAGGAATTCCTTAATGCAAAAGACAAGTGTTGCTCCTAGCATCTTCTGCACTGGAAGATGCTATGAACAGCTTATATATTCACCTTGTTGCGTAGTCAGTAGTCACAGTCTCCCTGAGAACCTTAGGTTTGTTAATGCACATTTGTCCAAATTCAGCAGGTTTTCTCCTGGCGTTTCGGATCACCCAGTATCTGCTGATCCCAGCTGCCTGCTGGGAGAGGAGAGCTGACTCACAGGCAGAGAAAGGTCTTGTGCTCTGGTGTCTCATTTCTGGATTGATCAATGGAACTGAAAACACAATGGTGTCCTGAGCCTTTGCCCATTATACTTCCAGCAGGCAGCATAAATTGTATAGAAGCAACAGAGAAGGGGCAAAGAGCCACATAGACACATGTGCTGGTTTTGGCTGTGGAGTTACTTTCCTTCACAGTAGCTGGTATGGGGCTGTGCTTAGGGTTTGTTCTGAAAACAGCAGAACCTTCTGACAACTGTGGAATGTTTTTGTTATTGCTGAGCAGTGCTTACAAGAGCATCAAGGCCTTTTCTGCTGCTCACCCCACCCTGTCAATGAGTGGGCTGGTGGTGCTCAAGGAGCTGGGAGGGGACAGAGCTGGGATGCTGATCCCAACTGACCAAATGGATATTCCACACCATACCACATTGTGCTCTGCAATAAGACTAGTGGGGGAGGTTGACAGGAGGGCTGCTGCTTGGGGACTCAATAGGGAACAGGTTGGTTGATACTGAGCAATTGTTTTCATTTGTATTTCTTGGGGTTTATTGCTCTTTGTTATTTTCATTTTAATTACATTTATTGTTTTATTATTATTATGATTAACACCCTTATTATTTTTTAATATTATTTAATTTTATTTAAATTATTAAACCGTCTTTATCTTCACCCATGAGTTTTCTCACTTTTACCTTTTCAATTTTCTTCTCCATCCCACTGGAGCAGAGCGAGTGAGTGGCTGTGTGGGGCTTAGTTGCTGACTGGGGTTAAACCATGGCAATATGAAATGTACACATAATTTCTTCATATGGTATTCACATATCTTTTCTTTAGATTTTCAGTCCTGTAAGGAAAAGCAGATTGTCCAGTGCACTGTATTATTTCTTACTGAAAACCACAAAAGGACTTGTGATCAAAGGTTATGATTCCATGAAAGATCAAGAGATGTATCTCTCAATTTTCTGATCAGAGTGTGGGGTTGACTGTTCTGTCATATATGGAGTTGTTCTTGATGGTTGATTTTCAGCAGAGTAATGCTCTAGAAATTATTTTGTTTCTGTGTTTATTTAAGTCAAATTCATGTGCCAAGGGATGTACAGTTTTAGATAAATCATCAGATGAATGGATTTGCTAAAATGAAAGCTTATCAGATTNACTTCTCACATTTGAGTAGGACCCCAGTGCAATGCGGCTGTGTTTATTTAAGTCAAATTCATGTGCCAAGGGATGTACAGTTTTAGATAAATCATCAGATGAATGGATTTGCTAAAATGAAAGCTTATCAGATTAAGCTAAATGTTTAAAGATGGACCACGCTGTCCAAATCTACACCATGTTGATCTTCTCAAAACATTTCTGTTGGAAAATTTTACATTACTTTTTGTCTAGGATGTGTCCAATTCCTGGAGAACACTTTTACTATAAATCAAACATCTATAATGCAAATTTACAAGTCTGAATCAATGGGAAATGTTCATGTGGCCCTCCGTGGCACCAGGTGATGAGTTTTACCCCAAACTAAGGTAAACTGCTGAGCCCACATTGAGAGACTCAGTTAGATGACTCATTTCTTAGTTTCCTGAATTTCAGCTATAGAAGTGATGCACATAAATTGTAGTGATGATCTTACATACCTTTCTGCATTATTACTTTTTTTCCAACAAGAGCCATTAAAGCAAATAATCAGCAGTCTGTTGTTGGCAGCTGCACACTATTACCTCAGCAGAAAGGTTATGGAATCTGATTTGTGTGTACTGCTTGTGCAGTATAGGAAGCCTTTTTAAAATCAAGATCCATGCTGTGTACTGCTTCATTTCTGCTGTGTTATTCCAGTGCCATCAGGAATATTCATCAAGTATGACCTTCATTTAATTAGTGCATTCAGTTTCCTCTTGGTATTATTTCTTACTCTACATGTATGGGATCTACGTTAGTCAGCCTGCAGCCTCTAGTGCTTGCTGTAGCCTGGTGTTTTAATTTCTTTCTTTTGCTGCTTTCAAAAAATATGTGGATTCTCTCTCTCTGGTTCTGGTTCCTCATAAACTGTTTATGTTCTTAAAGATTTAGGTCCATAAAAGGCTTTAGGATGATGTTAAAAATCTTGCTTGAAAGAAAAAAATTCTACAAATACAAGTACAGTAATGCATTTCACACATAGATTTTTTTATTGAACAAGAATAACAACAGGTGCAAAGCAATACGAACTCCAGCTTCTACTTTCTCATGTAAACAGTGGCTTTGACTTTATGGCAAACATGTGCAAGGCATTTGCAACCAGTTTAGGAGGGGAAAAAAATTAAGACTGTCATTAGGACCACATGACCTTAGGAGTGTGTTTTCAACTTCCCACAGAGTGTCTGAGCTTTCTAATTAATCATCTAGCTATGTTAAAAAAGGACCAGAGGAATATTTGTGTGAATTGCTCACAAATGAGGAAATATCAAATGGTGACAGAGAATGACAACATGAGTTAGAAAACAAATCAAGCTTATTGGAAAATTTCCACTACCGCAAGTGAGACTATATTTAGTTTCAAAATGCAGATATATGTCTGTATGGATATCAGAACCCTTATAAGCCTCAGAATCATAGTACAACAATACCAACTGCCTTATGATATCACATGTCATGAAAGAGAGAAGAAGCATATTACAACAGATATTTTTGGAGTGTAAGTCATGCTAAAAGAACACAGATTTAGTTCCTATGTAGACAACTTTGGAGGCATAAAATTAGCTGTTTAAAAGATTTTGACTGCATTAAACATAAACACAACCTTTCTGCATGACCAGCTTTCTTCACAAACCCTGGGAACAACTCTCTAATGTCACTTCCAGTCCAAACTAAAAAGACATGAATCTTATGTTTGCTTTTCTGTCATCACAGATTCTTGACCACCTAAGGCCTCTTTTTCCAGCAGTGGTCATAGCAATTTGATTTGCTGAAATACACCAAGAAAGGCTGAGCCAGACTTCCTGCTCCCTCAGTTGGGCAGAAAGTGGCAAAAAAAAAAGTGTGAAATAATCAAAACAGCTGAGAAAACAAAACACAGTCTCCTTGGTAAAATTATATTTGTTCTTGGAAAGCAAAGAGTTGTATTTCGGGATCTACTGCATACAGAATGTGGCAGAAAAACCATTTTGCTTTACAGAGGCCCCAGCTCTGCTACTTTTAACTCTGAGCAGTGGAGTGAACACACACAGAATCATACTTAGAAAAAAGTGTGGTTTAATTAGAATGTTTTATTTCAGTAACATCCTATATATAACTACTTCCAAAGTAAGTCTGTGAGGAACAGTGCCCCAAAGTCCCCTTGCCCAAGTGAGCACCTATTCACCACTGCATTAGGAAACCAAGGACACACACAGTTTCCACTGTGTGTGCCACTCCCCCGCCGTGTTGAAAACTTTGCATCCTTCTGTGCAGAAGTCTTGGTTTCAGTCCCTGACTTCTGTGGAATTCCCAGCTATCTGCAGACCCCACTGAGGAAGGTCTTAACCCTGAACCTGAGTACCACAAATTGGAATGATCATCTCTTCCATATATGTTTGTAAATAAAATGTACTGTGTATCAATTTGATGGTCATTAGTTTCTGCTTACAGGACTATGTTTTAAGGTGGTGGTTCAATATCTGCAAATAAGTTTAACCTTTTAAAATTTTCTGGGGAAAACAGAGTTGCTATGAACTTTCAGGTGTAAAAGAGCTTAGAATAAATTCATGGGTCTCATCTTTGACCTTGCATGCCTTGGGTTATGCTTGTATTCTGCGTTAAATGCTGTTGTTATTTTGTGTTCAGTGTAATCAATATGCGTTAGTTCCTCTGATTTTAACTGCAGCCAAATATACTGAACTGCTACACAGTTAGAGCAAGGACAGAAATACAGTAATGCATACTTTTTCCCTATTTGACTGAAAGTGATTTGTAAGAGGTTTAGAATTATGTAATGCCAAAGTGACAGAAAGCACATTCAACATATAAGCACCTTTCTAATCCTACCCTGGATTGCAATGCTATTTCCACCAATGAAGACAAAATGTAATTCTACTGAAATCAGATGAGTTATTTTCAGGTCCGTGGGTGGCTGTAAAGCACAAAAAATGGTGTTATGGCCTCCAGACAATCACAGTTTTAGTATTTAATATGACATATAAAAGTAAGAGTAAGAGTAGCTACCCTTTGGTATTTGTATAATCAGAATTAACACATTGAATTCTGTAATTATTGTAGCAGAACCGAAAGAGAACTGGCAAAGCAATGTTTTCCTCTCCATAGAATTATTTCCAAATATACTTTTTGGGATTTAAAGAGAAATCACAGCAAATTTTAAACCAAACAGAAGAAATGCAAGCACCAAAGAATTTTAAACAATTAGTCTCCTCTTTTTCCAACTTGTTCATGAGATACAAGTCCTTGACTTGTATTAAGGTCTCAGTGTGTCAGTGTAGACCTTCAAAAGGTACCTAGAGGAGGTAAGAAATGACCAGGTGGCTTGACTAGGAGAGATGTTTCTAGTTTCCTTTCCATGGTATTTTCACAGAGAGTGTTTGATAAAAAGATGTTATGAATGTAGGTCCAGGAATGGAAGAAAGTAACACAAATCCTTCTTTCGAGACTTTTTTATGTCTAGAGTAATCTCTCCCAGGAACATGAGAGCCTGTTAACATGTAGCACAAACAAACAATTCCAGCCTGACCTGTGCTGACTATGTGGGAGAGGGAGTAGACCTGGATCCAAAACAGGACAAAGACAAGAGGAAGAGCTGAACCCAGTGATGGGCAGAACAAAAATTTTCAGCACTCTCAGGCATGAAGGTTACAAAAATATTGGATTCTGCTGATGCTGACACTCAGCCATCCCTACTAGTATATTAGCAGAAGCCAGGGGACTTTTATTTTAAAGGCTTGTCTGAATATTGAACCGAACAAAAACTTCAGGGCCTAATGCTCTGTGAGTCTTTGGGAATAGCAGCATTACTGACGCTCAGAGAACCTAAAGAAATCTCAAAAAAAAATGATCTGGGTACTGAAGCAGAGACAGTTACGGAAAGTAAAGCCTTCATTTTTAAAATCAATTTTCTCTAAGAGAATCTTTAATTGCTTTGTTGAGCAATTCTGTGATGTAGACATGTAATGTCTAACGTGTTAGCTCACATAATTAAGACTTTTTTGCTTGTGCTTCTAGTACCTGGAAAAATTGACTGAGTATAACTCTTTTGTAATTTGATTACATATGACAATATTAATGGTCCAGATGTTTATTCGACATATTTAAATTTGTTTATACTTCCTTGGGACACATCCAGGATGTAGTGGAAACATGGCAGGTTTAATTAATTTCAAATTTCCAGTTTATTTCCTCTGTTGATGCTCGGCCTGATGTTAGGAGTAATGTACTTTGTTGTTCTTGGAACCCAGTAATAGTTAATGTATTTTATACTTATATTCTTCTACTTTATTTTTACTTGCTATTCTCAGATATAAACAGGCTAAGTCTTTCAGAGGCACAAGTTCAAATCCAGCCAAGCAGTCACACCACTTGCACTATGTTAAGGTTTGTCCGACATTCTCCTCTGAAATACTTTATTCGACTGTTTGGATTCAAATTGATACCTGTTTCATATTAGCTTAATAGACATCTAAGAAAATTGAGCAATAAAACTTCTATCTCAGAGCAAGTTGTACACATGTATTCCACTTGTATAGTTTGTAATTATCCAGTGAGAAATCCTAGAGCTATTGTCATCACTTTATTAGAGTATTTTATATTCCTTTTGCATGAAGGAATAATAATGACAACTTTTTTTCTTCTTTGTCAATTAATTATTGAGTAATTTTTTCACAAAAATCTTTTCTTCTACTCAACTAACTCTATAGATAGTCAGGCAGTATTTATAAAATTAAATATTTTCAATTTTGCCCATTATTTTGTGAATAATTTATCTGGAAATAATTGGTCCAGAATCTCAGATGCTTTTAATCAGAAGAGCTCTATCAGAACCTAGAGAATTTTACTGATTAAAGCCAGATGAAAATTTGACCATGGCAACCATCATGTTGAACATAATCTTTGACATGGCGTGAATTTGTGTAAGTTAATATTGTTTTTCTTTTTATCTTTTGGTAAGGTTCTTAGCATGAGTACTCTCACAACCCTAATGGTATCTTAACAATAGAGCATTCACTTGAGTTCATTTAGTTACCTACACCTTGAAAATCTTTTTCGACAAGGCATCAGTTGCTCAAGAAAACATACACTTCGATGAAAACCACAGACAAACCATGATGTTTTAGGAGCAACTTAAGGACAATCCCTTTTATATCCTGATCATGACACTCAGTGTCAATCATAAGTTCCATGCTTGCAGCTCCTGCTCTCCTTTCTGTAGTTACTGTTGCAATTGCAAGATTCAGAATCAAAATGTCTTTATACTGGCCTTCCCATGGCATCACAGAGGAACAACAGATTCACAAGAGAGTGTCTTTGTCCCAAAAGTTTCTATTCTACCAGTAACAAACGCAGCTGCTCCTGCGGATAGTAGGTGGATCAACATCTCAGCATGTGCATTATCTAATGAACCTGGATGATCATTTTAGCATGTAATTCGGAAAAGATCACAAAATTCAGATTGTGGGCTTTCTGGGTAATACTCTAACTTGTAAGCAGGCTAGCAAAAGTAAAGGGCTGAATTGTGGAGATTTGTGTTGTATTGTAAAAGCCCTTCAAGTAAAAATGGAAAAGTAAAGAGTTTAAGAGGAGTGAAAAGTTATTTTTGACCAAAACTTTTAGAAGAAAAGGCAATGTTCTCCTTCATTAAATTGTAATAAATCTTCTCTCCTGTCCCTTCTGTCAGCAACAACAATGGTGAAACCAAACTCAGATGCATTTGAGCAGCAGGAACTTTTAACAGCATTTTCACTTCAGCAGGAAGGACAATATTCCTGCAAGGAAAAGTCAAGACTGAAAGTGGCAGAATGTATTTCTAAATACACTGCTTCAGTTTTGTTCAGGAAGTTGGAAAAAACAGGGAGCTACTCACTACTCAGCCTCTCTTCTGTCCTGAAAAAAATGCTAAATCTTATCCCCCACAAAATCATTTACAAGCACAAAAAGGAGAAAATTATTAGGTGATTAGCCAGTATGGACTGAACAAAAGTATAGCTGATTGCCTTCTATATTGGAATAATCTGTGGATCTGTTCATCTGTGGATGAGTGAGGTGGATGTTGCCTATTCTGGTTTTGACATGGCTTTTGACAGGGTGTCCCACAGTATCCTTGTATCCAAATTAGTATGTTAGAGTCTAGATTAGGGACATATTAGAAGGGTGGGATGTCAAGTTCAGATGGTATTGAATAATGGTTCATAATCTGCCTGTATGCTGATTGTAATTGCAGTACCACAGTGTTCTGCCCTGGGACCTATTCTGTTTAGTATCTTTATCCATGACACGGAGGAGGAAGTGCAGTGTGCTCTTTATTCAGCACTTTTTAAATACGCATTAGGTACAGTTCAAATACATATCAGGCCGCATCTGGAAAACTCTGTACAGTTTTAGGCAACCAAGATGGAGAGGAGCTGGAGCACTTGTCCTATGAAGAGCAGTTGGCATTATGCATCCCTGATAAGAGAGAGCTTCAGGGGAACTGAGAAGAGGAGAGTGTGCCTGGAGGCTGCATATCCAAGAGGAAATTCCTGAAAAAAAGGCCATGCTGGTAGGTTAATTAGAGACAATGGTCTTAAATTAAAACAGAGAAAGTTCAGACTGAGTGAAAGGAAAATAATATTCACAGTGAGGGCAAGCAATCGGTGGAGCAGGTTGCCAAGAGATGCTGTGCAGCCTTCATCCTGTGATGTTTTCAAGGCTCAAATGGATGAACTCCTGAGCAACCTTATGTGGTCTCAGTTGACCCTGTTTCGAGTAAAGGAGTTAGAATAAAGACCTCCTGACAGCCCTTCATCCTGAACAATTCTGTAAGATTCTGATTCTCAAACATTCCTTTTTGACAACTCCCATTGACTTTGACTGACAAATCTACACACTATTAGTCACTTACAGAACTGTAGAGGATCACGCAGTCCCTTAGGTTAACATCCGGGTTAATAGATGAACTGTGCTGTGCTAGATATCACCCAGGCCAACACCTTTACTGGAACTATTTTTGGTCGTTTGAAAACTATTTGGCCATTAAAAGAAACTTGGCCTTTGTACTCTTGAATAGCCAATTTTGCAGAGCAAAGAAGTGCAAAAATCAAACATCACAACATGTTCTCATTTTGTGTCCATTACCTTATATTTTTGTTGCTTCTGTGAATCAGCCAGTTAAATCAAGAAGAGCTTCACTGGCAGTAGCATTATTTACAGAAACAAGAACACATCATTATGTTTCTGAAATAGTTTCATTGTCTCTGACTGTGTCCTTCTTCTTTCTTATTCTGTCAATGTTGTTCCTGTATTTTGAAGTCCAGTGTTTTAAAATAACCAGTTAGAGCTTTTCTGGTGTATTCTAATGAAGCATGCGTTTTGTTTTTTCTGTTTTTAATGGAATTACATTGAGTCACTTAATTTCAAAATTTCTTACTGAAAGCCTTTTTCTTTCTCTAACCTTTTCCCTGTAAGGACTAATGAAAGTACAATGTTACAACAGCAGGTAGGTTTAAGATACCCTTCTAGCCATAGACATACTTTAAAAAGCTTTTCTTTTTCAATTATAAAACTAGTGTTTAGTTGGCTTTTCATTAAGAAGTCAAGAACTTTTTAGTGCGTACACCGTCAATATCTTTTGTTGCTTTATTTTTATTTTGTTCCTTAAAATGTTGCTTCACACACACACACACACGTATATATAACGTTTTAATAAAATACACTTCCTCATCAGATAATATCACTTTTGTCACTTAGTGATCATCATCACCAGGATTTTAACATGAATGTACCTTATGTTTTAAGGGAATTACACATTTCAGAACTAGTAATAGTAGGATTTGCCTTGGCAGGCTAAGAATTTCGGTAGTGAGAATTCACCAGGTGGTCATAAGGATATTTTCCTTAGGGAACAAAGGGAAGATTAGAAAGTTAGAGATTTTACAAATTGCAAGTTGGTTGTTTCTTGGATGAGAATTGGGAGTGCAGCAGAACCCAGATCCACAATTTTCCTGTAAATAACAGGAGGCAATTTTCTGGCAAGACATAAACATCCACTGTGGGAAAATGGTCCTGGTTATTAGTTTTGAACAGGAATCACAATTAAAGCTTCCCAAAAAGGTCTTAATTTTTCTGGGTCATTGACTGCGTAAAAAAGGTTTTGAAATTCAAAAGAGAAACAGAATTGAAATCGACAGACATATGCTTTCAAGGAGTTTTCTCCATCTAGCAGTAACTGCTTTGGTAAAGATATTGCCCTCTTTGAACACTTTTTCAAAACTAGAAATCACAAAAATTCCAGTCATTCAGGTAGGTAGCAATTCGTGTGGAGGACTGAAATTTATTGTATCAGGTTAGAAACTCATGAATATAAATGCTACAGTGGGTTCCAGTAAGGAATGAGTAAACAGAGACCTATGGAAGGAAAGAGAAGTCTATGTCAAGTCATTTTAGACAACTACAGGTAACCCTGAGAAAATATATTGCATTTCACCCTGATGTGAACTGCATAAAATGCTTGTATCCAGCTGAGAAACAGATGCTGGGATATGTTGCTATTTTCTTTCTTATTTAGTAAATTTTAAAGCCTTCTTCTAATTTTTGTAATTATCTTGTGGCTTTTGTCTTTTCAATTAAAAATAGCTTTATTTAATAATATGAGGTTTTCTCAAAATATCTAAGTATAGAATGAGAATAACTTGGTAGTGGAAAGAAATGAAATACCAGAAATTCTCCCCACAAGTTTTATTGAATTTACCTTTCTTTTCACTGTATTTCTGAGGATTTGGGGTTGTCACGTGGAACAATTTTGCAAGTTTTATTTGACACTGACTTACCCACATCAACTAACTGCACTCTAGTAGAATTTTGCCTGCTTCAGTGCCATAGATCTCAGGTTATTTCATATCACTTTCAGTGAGTGAGAATTTTCCCAATTATTCTAAGTCAGGGAGCTTTTCATCATAGCACATGCTCCATAAATACCTGATACAGTAGTTTCAAGCT
The DNA here is from genome assembly GCA_013400415.1 of Scytalopus superciliaris. Taxonomy (NCBI): domain Eukaryota; kingdom Metazoa; phylum Chordata; class Aves; order Passeriformes; family Rhinocryptidae; genus Scytalopus; species Scytalopus superciliaris. The sequence continues at coordinate 135,368 of VXBX01002265.1, read as the reverse complement.
TTTCAACCCTGGAGTTTAATCCCAAAGTGATTTTAACTTTCCCATTAGAAATGCTGTAGATATGGACTCCTGTGCTACCTATAAGAAACTTGCTTTCTCTTGTTACCTTTGATGCCTTAAAGACTGAGGCGAAAAAAACTCCAGGCAAATTTAGTAGGAGATAAGATAAGGAGAGCAGAAGCTTTAATGAACCTTCGGGCTCCAGGAATACATATCCACAGGATCCCCCCTCAGTTCCCAGGTTCCAAGATTTTATAATGATGTCCATCCAATCTCATTCTGTTGTTCCCCTCGGTCCTCCCCCATCCCGCCCCTGGCACGCCCCATCAGGAATTGAGTCTGGGGGTTTGGGACCCCTCTTTCATCGTCCTCATCTTCCTCACAGCACGTCTGGTCCTTGGAGGCCTTCCAAAGTTCCAGATTTGGTGTTCTTCTGTCCATGTCTTCATCTTGTGGTGCAGGCCTCATGGCGCTTCTCTGCAATTCTACCTTGAAATGGAGACTAAACAGCTACTGGAGTTTTGAGGGATTGATATAGGATGGGGTTGGTATGTGTAAACATTAAGCTACTGAAATTACTTTGCTGTTACACTAAAACTACATTAACTTCTACAATCTATAAAATTAAAAAATCAAAAATCAAAAAGCCCTGAGGCATCACCTTCTGCAATTATTTAAGCACCATTGACCTCACCATTAACAAAGTAGGATGTGGAATTTAGTATTGGGAAGGGCTGACTGAAATTTCATGTGCTCCAACCAATTTGTTTTTAATTTTGTTTGTTTGGTTGGTTGGTTGGTTGGTTGGTTTTTTAGCAAGGACAGCATTATGGTCTTCATACTAGGCATTTGCAATAAAGGCGGGTTGCTATCTGATGAGATTTCTAATATTAAATAGTAGAGGCATTTTGGTCTGTTTTAAAACAGCAGTCACGGCAGAAAGTGTTGGTAGTTTCTAGAAGAATTAACAGGAGAGTCTAAAGACTGCTTATTTGGCAAACAAATTACAGCACATGAAAGACATGAATAGTGTGTTTAGTCTTCAGAAACAGATGATCAATATTAAAAAATAGGATCAGAGAAAGCATCTAAGAGAGTCCTATAATGAGCTGCTTTTCAACCTATTTTTATTGTTGCTGGATTTATAGTTGGATTATTTCTAACTTTTTTCATAGACATTAATAAAATAACTGCAGTTTTGACAGTGTCCAAAGTCAATGATTATACACAATTTTGATGATCAGAAATAACATCACCTGTGTGTATTTTTTGCTTTGAAAACTTTTATCAAAATACAGTAATTCCTTCTCCTGTGCCTTTATGTCACTTACAGAACTCTTCTGCTGGTAGACTTTTAAATGTGGGAAAATACAGAAAATATCAAGGAAAGTAAAATGTTTGTTCATGTGGCTGATGAATGAGGAAACAGTACATGCCATGGTACAGTCAATGTGTATTACTGCTCTGAAAATTTTATTCATGATCTTCAGTTTATCAGTATGTTCTCAGGCCCCAGTTCTGTGGCGCTGTTCTGAAGCTGTATTGCACTCTCTCTTTCATTCATGCCTGACTTTGCCACCTTAAAGAATTAACCTGATTTTCCAGATAATTTAATATCTTTTACTCTGAAAAAAAATATTTCTCAGATATACTAGTGCCCAAGGGGATCACAGAGAAGAGGTGTTTGTACACACAGTTATTAGAGATGAGCTGTCTCTAAATGACTTTCACTTCATCTTGTTCCAAAATATGAGTTTCCCTACCAGCTACAGAAACCAGTACAGTTTTACTAGGTGGTCACCAATCTTAGACAGGCCTTTGACTTTGATTTTATATCCTTAACACAAACACACATGCATTCCATGCTGGAATATAGATCAGCAAATATTGTAATAAGTCCTTGAGCACTTTTGTAGACTTTGCTCGGAATATTTAACCTGCACTGAAAAAACCCATGCTGAACACATATATGATTGGGTCTGAGGATTAAATTTGCACATAACTTCAGAGCATTTCAGAGTACTTTGAGAAATACAAGGAAAGTTTCTGCATCTACCTAGTCAGGTAAGCTTTTGATATTGAATGTGATGACATTGTACAGGAGAAATGAAGTCCTGATTTTCAAGTAATAGAGGTAAATGTTGGAATGTTATTTCAGTGGGACCAGACTTTTCCCCAGAGTGTCTCCTGTTTGTTGTGTAATCCTTATTGAATCAGCAAAGCTTGATGCCTTACTTTGTTGTCATTTAAATTGCTTACTGTTCTTACCTCTTTCACGTGGGTGATATATGTATAGTTAAATTTGAACTGCCTTTAGAGAAAGCTGCTACCTCTAAGTGGAGCTCTCTAGACTCACAGAATCATAGAGTATCTCGGGTTGGAAAGGACTCATAGGCATCATTGAGGCCAACTCTTGCTTCTCACAGGACTACCTAAAACTAAACTCCAAGTAGAACTAAGACGCCAACTTGTGGATTCTGTCTGGCTAAACACCGTATTGACAAATTTCTGTGTCTAGTCATTTTTTGTGATGCAGTCTCACCTGGAACACATTCACCTCTTTGGGCACATGACTGAATGTCCCCATTAACCATGACATTCACATTAGTCAGATACTGAGGTCACCCTTTCTAACAGCTAAATGTCAGCAGAGAAAGCTCCACAGGCCTAATGTAACTTCCATTTAGAACAGTAATGTCTGAAAAAGCCTTCTGATTCCCAGTGTTATGGATTTTCTGTGTTAGGAAAAAACCCCAACCTTTAATACTTAAACACAGTAATACTTAATCTTCTTTTAGTTAAATGGAAATGTATTGTGTTTAGTGAGTATGTATTGGCTGCAGTTAACAAATATTACACATTATCTGCATTTTAAAGCTAAATCTGATGTTGAAAAAGTGTAGAAAGGAGCACCATGGAGAAATAGTTCTTGTGGATCAGAGGAAATATGCATGGTTATCTCCAAACCTTGGGCACACCCATAAAAATATTTTCTATTTTGGAATGCAGAGTCTGAACTCCCATATCAATTACGCCAGTCAGAATTCGATTTGCTGTACCTTCAACATGTATTTCAGTAATATACTAGTGTAGGGAAAATACAGTAACTTCTCATTTATTACACTAACAAACCCTCTTTTATTGGTTCCAGGAATAACTGCATATTTTTTGCAAGGGGAAAAAAAAAAAAAAAAAAAATGTTTTCCTATGTAAATAATAAAAAAAGAAAAAAAAAAAAAAGAATGTTTTCCTATGTAAATAATAGATAAAGAACAACAAAAAAAGCATAATCCAGCTATCTTCTCTCCAGGGAAAAATAAACTCATATAAGCCCAATTTGTGTAAAAAGATCCATTAGGCAGGAAGTTAGTAAGCCAGAGTCCGTCCTATGACTCTGGAGGGAATAAGTTAATGTTGGGAGTTTGGTGCCCTAAAAAAGAAATTGCGGAAGGAAGAAATTTCAGCATTTCATTATTCCTCATTAGCAATTTGCTCTAAAAACACTTTGTCTGGACAAGGTTTTTACAATACTAGTGTATAAGCTGGAAGAACATTGAGTGTTATAATAAAGCTATTACTGTCAAGAGGCTACCTTGTGACTCCCAGTACTTCCACTCTGGATGTGTTTCACATCTCCAGGGGCCTTGTAGAGGTGTGTCATTTTAATACACATCAGGAAAAAAGAGTAAAGTCTTGAGTATCATCAGTCTGAAGGTTGGATTCTCAATTTGGTTATGTACAAGGAGATTTCTAAACTTCAGGTGTGCTCTGGATACAGGTATGGTATTTCACCACTTCTAATCCATTAAGCACAGAGGTTCATGCTGCCACCTTTTTTAGGCCCAAAGATGTATTTCGAATGCCTAAAGGAGGTAATATGCATCTCCTTTCTGGATAGTGAAATGTAAAAGTAGTGGGATGCTGTGGGCATCCTGGCACACTGTGTATGCAAATTCAGCATCCCCAAGCTTAAGAAAATGGGTAAAGTTTGGTTGTCATAGAATAATATTCCATGATTATTTGTGTTTATGTGTCTTACTCTTAAGTTGATGTGGAAATATAGAATCATAGTTTCATGATATCACTTAGGTTGGAAAAGACCCTTAAGACCATTGAGTCCAACCATAAACCTGGCACTGCCAAGTCCACAAGGGATTGATGCAAAGTTTTCATGAAAATTACCTGGCTCTGATTTCCTGGAAATGCAGTCACAATGGTACATTGAGTGTACAAAAAGTGAGCATGCTCGACAGTGCTATGAACTGCAACCCAAGAGACAGCCAGTTTATCACTTTTGAATTGTTGCTTGTTGACATTTCCCAGGCAATCCATGGCAGTACAACCATAAAGCTGTACTGTGGCAATCTAACCCACTTCAGCATTATTGTCAGTCAGCCAACATATAGTGGCTGCACAGCACTACACAGCCAAGAACTGTGTTGCCTCATTTCATCATGATCCAATCTGTACTGGCAACCAGCTCCTCCTGCTCACTCTGCATAGGCACAGTTCTGCAGCCATCAGAGCACTCTGTACCGTGCTGTACTGCAAACACAGTCTGGTGCCTCAACAATACTAGTCTTCTTACTTATGAGGATCTGATGATCTACCTGTATGTCCCAAGCTGCTCCCTACAGCAAGTAGCAGATTAGTACTTGGGTTCACAGTGACTCAATTTGCTGACTTAAATAATCTGTTTCCACAAAAATACAGGAGATGTAGAACTATGAAACAACAAATTAATTGTCTAGTTATTTGGTCAATCTGAATATTATGGTTTGTCTTTCATTCTTTTTCATTCTAGAAACTGGCAATTTCCCCTTTGTTATAGATTTTTACCCCCGTTATTTGTATTGATTCAATTTACTTTGGATCATTTCACTGATAACACTGCCTTTCAAACAGCACAATGCCACAAAAAAATATTCTGTATGCCTAAGCACAACTGAAGGGAGGTACATTATTTGTCATGTGGGAATTGCCACACAGGGACAGATAAAAGTAAGAACCATTGGAACATCTTGGGCTCTGGATAAAATGTATGTTAATCCCATAGCAGGGTTGGATGGCTCCTCTGAGGTCAGGACAACCCCTGAGTTACTGTAGGCCTTGAAGGTTGAGAAGGGTTGGTCTTCTGTCCTTCACAGACTAACACAAATATATTTGATGAAATAGTACATTCTATGAAGATTTCCACAGTATGTTTTCCATTTAAAATTTATAGTAAAAAGTAATATGATGGTGTTTTCCCTTAGAAAAGTCAATGCCCTCATAAAAACCACTTATAACAGTGACCATTTCTTGGGGGAAAACCCCCCACAATATTTGGGTTTCTTGATAGAAAACAACTTTTCCTTACTAAAGCAAAACTTCTAAACATAAAGTAACATCATATGCCAAGAAAATTATTTATACAAATGCTAATATTTTGACATTTATTTAGCATCTGTTTAAAGGAAAAAAAAAATCTTTAAGTTATTCTGTAGTTCATTCTATGCACAGAAGATACAGAGGAATAATTTTCACTGTTTCTAGACCTCAGCAACAGCAGAAATGTTGCTGTGGCAGCATTTGAGGACCATTTTGGTCCACAAATGACTGTGGCAGACCACAGGCATTACTTCACAGCTTGTATGTCAAAAGACATAACCACTAATATCTGACAATGAGGAGCTAAGGAGACAAACATGATGCTAACTAAAGAAAGAGTTACCATTTTGTGGTGGAAAAGCTAATTGAAGAATTTGCCCTCCCACCACACTAAGAAATCTCTGGCTCTCTCAGTTTGAATGTGGCAAAGTACCAAAACAAAACTCCACATCTTGACCTCCCTCTTGGTAAACTGAGCAGACATAGCTCCTTTTATTTTTTACTGTTCTTTGTACAAATACTGTACAAAAACCAGTGTATAGGTAGGGCCATCACCTTACCTACAAACTCTGTATCACAAGCTCACTCTTTATACACAATTTTCTTATAAATCATTCTATTATACCAATAATAGATAACTAATTTGCTCAATACTACAAAAGAATAACCTACAGTATACACTTGGAGACAGAACCAGAGTCTTCTAAATTCCTTCCTGTACCCTTTTCAATGGATTGCTCTACCACACCATGATGTACTGTCCCAATTAAGCAACTCTGTTCCCATTCATTAGAATGGATTAGTGTTCTGAGATATGTTCCAGTAATGTAGGAGTCTTTTAAAATTTAGCATAATAGCTTAGATCTGACCTGTTACCATGACTAAGTATCTTTCCACTCCAGAACCTGGATTTAGAGAGCCCCCAGTCATCTCCTGTGATGATTACTCTGCCACATTAAAGTTGATTCTGAAATCTGGAAATTCCTAATTAGTTTCAAATTAAACAATCCAGACTATACTCTCATACCTATCTGTGTGAGATTATTACTGTTCTGTCATCAGGAAAACGCTAAATGTTTAGAAAAATTAAGGACAAAAAAAAAACCCCAAAAACCCAAAACCAATCAATCAAACAAACAAAAAAACCCAAATAAAGAAACCAACCAACCAACACAAAAAAACAAGAATGAGGAAAAAAAGCAACAGTTGTACTGTGAAAGCATTTGTAGATAGCTGGTTAAGGAACACATCTTCTAAAAAAATTCAGCCATTTACAAGGTCACTGTGCGTATCTGGTTTCCAAGGAACCCAGCTGCTGGTCCTAGTTAAGTGTCACAGTCCCCACTCTTGTTACTTAACTTCTGGATGATTGTCCGAGGCTGAAATACAGGTGGGTACTTCAATCTCTTTGGTTCAATGATGTTTGTAAGGACTGTAATGTATAATGGTTCTGTCCTGCTAGTTAATAATAAGAAAAATTCATCAGTCATGCATTTTTTCTTTCCAAATTGTGTTAAACAGGACATAGACTTGAGCTCTCAGTGTTTGGTGTCACTTAGGGAAAGGGGTTTTTGTCCTCTCTTTGCATTGGTCTGGCTTTACTTCTGGTTTGGGAGGAGCCTATTCTCCTTTGCATGGGACTAGCACATTTCCTTCAGCCTTGCATTTAGATCTGGGGTCTTTTTCCAACCTGTGCAGCTTCATAAATTGCTCTCCATTGTGGATACATTTTTATGGCTTCCACATGCTTATATTGTTAGGATTATTACCCCACAGTAAACAAGTAACTGATGGCGATAACACCTGTCTTGTTCAGTGCTTCATTTTTACAGGTTGTTAGTGTCAAAAAAAGAACAAAATATATGCATATTCTGAATACAACATGCATCTCTTTTATACCATATTGATGGCCTCAAACGGGAAATGCATTTCCACCTTTTGACTTTTTCCATTGTATTTATGAGGTGAACAGAGAAAACAAACATACAAAAAGGATTTTGTTGTACCTCTGATACCATTACCTGAGCTCCTTCTCTCTCATTTCTAGCTCAAAATGATATGTAGAAAGTGACGGGAACCAACCTAATATCACTGTCAAACAATGCAGAGGGGAAAAGTCTGTGCTTACTACATAGGATCCAGAACAGGTGTTTCCTCAGACAAAAAAAAAAAAAACAAAAAACCCCAAACCAAACCAAACCAAAAAAAGCCCAAACCCAAAGCAAAGCAATTTTACATGAGGATGACTGAGTGGAGAAGGTGAAGAGAAAATAGCAGGGACTAGAGTCAAATAATTGTGACAGAGAGATTAGTGCTAAAAGTAGGTTAAAACCAAGGAAAGAAAAGGAAAAGTTGAGCATTCTTTAGGTGAAGAACTGAAATAATTTTATTGAATAGTTATTCATTTTTAGTCATGCTTTGGAGTATGATAGAAATGAGAACCGCAGTTGCAATACAGAAACAGGAATGATGACAAAAGGCAGGAATATTTGAGAAAGTCAAAACCTCAGTGACATTCAAGATTGTACCAGGTGTTTTCCCATATATTGCATATATTCTTTGTCTGAAATTATTAACATGCAAGGCACTCTCAGAAGATTTCAGGTACCTTGGTAATTTTTTACTTTGGGGCTATTATGTAATCTTTCATTTCTCTGTCTTTTTCCCAGTCTGTAAAGCTTTTGGAGAAAAGTCCAATGTCTAGATGGGGAGACAGATGTGCAAGCATTTCACAAGTCAGTATCAACCATATTCCTAAAACAGACCTAATAAAACTGTTCACAGATAGAGGGACATCCATACTATTGCTTTATACAGGTAATACATCAAGATTTCTCTCCAAAATTTCTAGCAAAGGTGGTACGGTTTTGAAAGGTATCTCATATTTGTGAGTTGGCAGAAACTACATCCCAAACTTAGGTAAGGACATAACAGAGTATAGCCAGTTCTTAAGAGGGATTTTGTTTGTCCACACTTGCACTTGTTGTGTACAGCTATACATGACTCGGCCTCTGTGTTTAGTTTGGAAAGCTGGAAACTCTTTGTAATGAGTGATAGATTGGCTCTCTGCTAGAGAAAGTCTGTTAGCAAACTGACAAATGAATTTTCCTCTGTGATGAGGACATTTTACAAAGACAATTTTGTTAGATAATAAATACACCATACTGAAAGGATATTCTTCTGCTTTTCTGTCTTGTAAATGCAAGAATACTCTTCTCCAACATGCATCGTGAGAGATGTTTTGATTTAAATTTGTGTATTGTTAGAACAAATATGGTTCTTCCCTTGACTTCACCAGAATGAAATTTCATTTTGTATCTGTTACACGAAGAAATGCCCATATACAGATGCAACTGTCCCTTTATTAGCAATAGTATAAGTTGAGATTATTTCTATTTGGTGCACATAAACTGAAATTAATACTTACACAGGTACTTGTTCTTAGCCCCCACAAACATATCTCCTACTGAAAGAAATTTCAAGGAAAACAGATGTCAGCAAACCAAAGTGCACAAATCCCAGAAGGCCTTTGCAAAGAATGTCTTGTTAATTCATAGTAAGGCTATCAATATAGTAATTTTGTCTTTTATTAATGTTATGTACAAAGTAACATGAGGACTGGGAACAGTTCCTTTTAGAAAAGTAAGTTGGCACGAAGTTTGGTATTAGTGTGAGTTACAGCTAGCAGGGTACAGGCTTCTAGCTATGTACCATGGCAGGCACAATCCACAAGAAGCTTGTTAAAAATAAATCAAAACTGAACATATTCCCATCCCAGTACAAGAAAAGTACTCCTTAAATAACTTAGTTTGTGATTAAGAGTGTAACAAATCTGAAAGATCCAGTAAGACTATTTGTTCCAAGCCATTCAGAGGAATGCAACTGAACAAGCCACAAAATGGTGAAAATGGACTTTTTGTTACCTGAGATGACAGCAGCCTGTCCTGATGTCCTTGCACATCACAAGGTGCGATCAAGAAGCTGTAAGCTATAGAAATTTCATTCACTGTTACCTGTGACAGTCTGATTCTGTTTCCACGAAGGTTAAAATCAATGCTCAGGTTTCTATATCTGGATCATCATAGCCAGAATTAGTTCTCACAAACTACACATCTTGTAAAGAGCTAAATGGAAAGGCAGAGTCAGTGTCGTTAACATGAAGAATTTTGCTGTTTCTCAGACTACAAGAGGTAGGATGATCACAAGTGACAGAAGAACACTACAGACTAAAGATTATGGAAACTGAATTTCTGAAACCTCCTGAAAATGGAAGCTCCAGACAAACAGCCTCACAAAACCTCAAACTTGGCAAATCCTTGTTTAGAAGATCACAGGATCACAGGCGGCTTGGCAATTCTACACAAGAAGGTAAGAAAAATTTTATTAGACTGGGAAATGGAAACATAACCAAGTGGGGCTACAGAAAGCCAGAAATATGTTTGATTCTGGAAACTAGTCCAAGGTTGGAACAACTAAGCTGGGTAGAGACATAATCTCTCATTGTTTAAATTTAGAAGAAACCTAAATTTCTATTATCTATCTATTTTTCTATCTGCCTCCATCTAAAAAAATAGCTCAAGAAACCAAAAGAACTGAACCAGATTTTCTAGTATATCCAATGGATTCCCTGAAAAGTTTAGGTTTCCATCACAACATACAGAATCCATATTTAGGTCCAAAATATCAGTCTCAATTAATGACTCAAGTTTATACAAAGGGTTTTTTTATGGAAAAAACAATAACAAAACCCCCCACTTTGACTGTGGCATGCAAATGGAGTAATACTAAAAAGAATAAAATAAATAAAACTGGGAAAAATTAAAATGCTTAAGGCCACTCTGAGTATAAATCATGCAATCTGTTTATAAAAAGAAAGAACAAGATATTACCACCATGAAGTAAATAAATTACAGAGCAAAATAAATTAACTCCTTAGATGAACAAAAAAAATGAAGCAACTCAGTAAATTAAAATGATCTGCTCTTGAAGAAAGAATAAGTTCATGGAATACTTATATTCATTTCCCAAACTTTGTGATCTATAAATGAGAAATGTAAAGGAATTCACAAATTTCAGTGGGAATTGCTGAAAGGTGGATTGCCTGGGAATAATCCACAATGGTTATAATAACAGTAGAAACAAGGGCAATCATTACTAATGAAATGAGAGCTGCAATCAAGTATATAAAGTGTCATGAGGTAAAACAAATGTCAAAATAGATCTGGTAAACAGTCATACGTGTTAATCAAGGCAACATTCAGTGTCATTAGCAAATCCTCAGTTGGAAAGATCTTCAGATATAATACTGGATACAAGGCAAAACTACAAAGAAAATTTTTTTTCAGAAAATAACTTATGTACACCAAGAAAAGCTTCATGGTCATCAGTAACACTAACAGTACTCTGTGTGCCAGAATTTGACTGAAGGGTGGAGTGAAGAAGATGCCATGGCAAGAAAAATTAAAAATAAATAAATAATCTAAATAAAGAAACCATACAAGAAATTTTTTTTCCATTCTTTTCAGTGATAGAGTGCAATATTAAAGGACATAGATGTCTTACCTGTTGGTGAGTGGCAAAAATGTGTAGCTCAGGGTAGGATAGTAAACTTACTGAAGCAGGTTAGATATTAAAGTAATACCGGATGCAGTAGCAAATTGATCCAAAGTCCTTTGGAAAAGGTTGGGCTGAAATATTACCCCGTTTATCACCCTGTGCTTTGAAGGAATCACTAAGAGATGTGCTCACAGGCTGGTGAACTGTGGGGAGATGACTAAACTTCTGTGTGCTTCAGTGTCATGGATAATGCTATAATCATGAGTCAGCAAATTGTTAAAATGCCTTTTCCACAATAAGAACAACTCTTCAAATCATTACCTCAAATGAAATAAACACTCTTTCAGTGACCCCAGCTGAGGCCTGCCAGGACTGCTCTGCTGAAGGGTTCCTGAGGGTGCTGATGGGCAGTGACCTGAGCCAGCAGTAGTGGCAGAGAGCATTCTATGCTCTATTAGCAGAGGCATAGCCAGCTGATTGAGACAAGGGACAATCTCTCTCTACTTAGCACTTGCTGCTTCCACCCTTGGAGGTTTTTCAAGGCCTGACTGAGTAAAGTCCTGAAAAACCTGACCTCATCTCAGAGCCAGCTTTAAGAAAGAGGCTAAACTAGAAACCTTCTTTCACCCTTAGTCATCCTATGATCCTGCAGTCCTAATCAAGGGAAAAGATATCATTAGATTAATATAATGACAGACAAGAAGAGAGAGAGTATGTGGATGCATAAGGGTCATCATAATTTCCTTTCCATCTTATTTATTTTAGAGGAGAAAGATGACATATGTGCTATATGAATAGACAACAGGAAACTAACTTGAAAGACCTCTGGCTTCAAGAGAGATTTTAAAGGCTCATAAATAACTTAGGCAAAAGCTTAGCATCTTCTGATTAAAGTGACACTAATCAGAAGTCCATGATCATCACTTAGGTTGTGGCCTAAGGCTCACAATGAAATAATCACATTTGTACTGAACTCTTCCATGCCCTGCACCAACCATCACTGTTGGAAAAAGTTGCCAGAGGGCCTCAGGAAAGAAGTATTCAAACCATAGTATTGCACCTGGTTGCAGCTATGATTTCAAATATTATACTGAAAATGGTAGGAAACATAGAAAAGCATGAATTTATAGAAAATCTGTGTCTTACTGTGGAAGGCAAGTGTTGGCTGGGGATTGTGTAGTAAACCAAAAGCCATCGCTTTCTTCAGACTTTAAAACAAAATACCTCTTTCTGATGAGAAACTGAAATAGACAAATAAATAATTAAATACCCAAATCCTATGAGGACTATAATCCTACAATGGATTTCCAAGAAGGCAACGTGCTTGGTTTTTCAATCCCAGATACTGTGACCTCTGTTGTGATCCTAAACAATGACTGTTGTAGGATGAGGAGTTATTGATCCACACAGCAGCTGAGTAGGTGCAGGTTTGTGCTTTACTCCATGTAATACTTGGCCTTTAGGACTGTGCTGTTCTGCACAATTCTCTTGATGTGGAATCACTAATAATGACACCACCGGCATGTTCTTGTTTTTATCTTGAAGCAAAGCAGGATGTTTTCACATAAATACCCTTTTGCTCAATAGTAGAAATGATGAATAGAGTTGTGAACTTGTAGGAAAACCCAATAAATAGGTTTACTGTAATTCTGGTGAACTTCACCATGGACAAGTTATGTATTGTGTGCAATACCCTGAGCAGAGGTGCATCAGGCGCTCCTTCATCACAGCTTTCTCAGAATCAGCGTGGGCACAAAATTTTGTAATCTAGTATATCTCTTCTGATATGGTAGTAAAGAGGCTATCTTTTTAGGAAATTTTGTGGCTTTCTTATTTGGATCCAGCACCTATTGGGATGAAACATCTAACAAAAGAAAGGTTTGATATCAGACAACTACTGCTCAGCTAATTGTCAGTAAAGACCTTTAAAGCAGCTGATTTACAGTTTCTTTAGTTCCCTAATTATGGCCTGCCTGGACTCCAGACATCTTACGCGACCATTCTTGAGTAAGCAACTTGAGGTCAGCCCAGTAGTGGGGCTGACAAAGATTTTTTGTCACTGTCTACATTCATATCAAGATCTTTAATACTTGAGAAGAGAAAAGGAAAATAAGAGTCTCCAGTTTGAAGATAATCTAATAGAGAAGGATTCAGAAATTGTGTCTTCTTTGTCATTTGTGGTTTGTAATGACACCAACCTAATTGTCCAGTTTCAGCAGCTCAGCTAGATAGTTCTAGACTGATGTGGGAGTGCTCAGATATCAACTTAACTGCAATTTACAATGCTAGCTAGCTGGGAAAATAATCTTCATCTGGTACAAGGCTGAATAACAGACAGAAGGCATAAGGAAGTGGTCCTGAGCTCTCTGCTCGCTCTCAAATCCCTCAAAGAACCCAGGGAGATAAAATGCATTAAAATTAGGGATTATATGACTGGCAGATTTATAGTGACAAATAAAAGCAATGGCATATTGAGCTAGAAATAAAAAAAAATGGGGAAAAAAAAAGGCATCCTGTGAAGTCAGATAATTTTTCTAAGGGTGTCCAGTATTGTGCAGCTCTGACAGTGTTCTGAGACACAGGATGTAGGATCTCCAGAGCCCACTTGAGCTGTTAAAATAATGTAGGAAACCAAAGAGTTACAAAAAGCAAGGTTTCTCTTAGGAACAGAGCAAGCAATAAACCTAGCCAGACACAGTGTTTTTGGCTTGTGATGCGAGAGGACATACAAATTTTATCACATGAATGTGATGTCATATGAATGTGTGAAGCATGAAGCCCGGATACACTTAGCAGACCTAAGTATTATTTCCCCAACACCAACTTTCTTTCTAGCCCTATTGTTTCCTGTTTTGATTATGCCCTGAAGCAGAATAGCCATTCCCCTTATAATTGGTTTTATCTGTGGCTCCAAATAAACATGCTTTTAATACTGGTATACTGTTACACTGTTACAAAGCAAGTGGCACTTCTTACATAGGTTATTTGCACAGTTTGTCAACAAATGATTTCTTGTGTTCCTTTCCATGCAAATAGATCTTTTTATATTCTGGGAAATAAAACCAGAATAACTTATTAACCAATATTTTATATATAATCTTGGCTCTCAGCCTGCTCTCTAATAGAGAATTTTCCATTACTTTTTACTTTTATCATGTGTATTTCCTTACAACTCTATTGTAATAATAGTCAATAATTCATTTGAAGTGACTAAGTCAGACTTCCTTGGTAAGGCATAATATTGTTTAAGGCATTGTCATAGTCTTTCACATGGACCAGTTTTCCATGTCAGTGTTCAAGTATTTTTTTTCCCAAGGAGTTACTTAAGAGTAACAAAGAGTAGAATCTGTTTTTAACCAGATGAACTTCTCAAGAAACAGTGTCTTTGACAATTTGAAGCATTTTGGACTATTTTTTTAATATTGTGGAATTATCTTAATTTTGTGATTATGTAGCTTCCCCTCTTCTTTCTTCCTTGCATGATGAAAAGTCCTTTTATGGATATATATGGAAAAGCTGTTTAAGGCGCCTAATCTGTGGGTAGTGTTCTAGTATATATTTTTTTCTATAAATTGACCAGCTTCTCACTTTGGAGGTTCATTATCTCTTACCCTGTTTTTATTTAATTCCATAGTTGGCTGCTTAGTGGGTTATTTAAATGCTTTCTGAAGTACAAATAAATAAGCTGGATAGCCTTTATTAACTGTTTAGCTGAAATATTATAACCATTATTGCCTATTACAAACCCATATGATTTTAACAAGGTGATTTACAATTCTCACTCCAATTATATTTCGAGGTTTCCTGTTCAGATTCACTCTATTCATTCTTGATGGTACATTAAAGATTGTCAAAGATTTAATCCTTCAAATTTGCCACTGATTTTTATAAAAAAAACAGCTCAACTATTTAATTGTTAAATACTTTCAAAAGCATCAGAGTAAAGCTGGCATGTTATGCCATGGGTGCTCTATGCTGTACAATTCACTAATTGTCTAGAGTCATAGAATGGTTTGTGTTGGAAGAGACCTTTAAAGGTCACCTAATTCCAGCCCCCGGCAATGGGCAGTGACATCTTCAACTAGATCAGGTCACTCAGAGGTCTGTCCAACCTGACCTTGAATGTTTGCAGGGCTGTCTAGGCAACCTGTTCCATTGTTTCACCAACTTCATTGTAAAAAAATTCTTCCTTATTTCTAATCTGAATATATCCTCTTTTAGTTTAAAACCATGACTCTGTCCAATTGCCACAGGACCTATTTAAAAGTCTGTTCTTACAAGACTTATTTAAGTATTGAAAGGTTGCAAAAAGGTTTCCCTGGTGTCTTCTCTACCCCAGGCTGTACTACCGAAACTCTTATCCTGTCTCATAGCAGAGGTGCTCCAGCCTTCCAATGATCCTCATGGCCCTCCTCTGGACTCACTTCAACAGGTCCGTATCTTTTTTGTGTTGAGTGCCTCAGAACTAGAAACAGCATTCCAGGCGGGGTCTCATGAAAGCAAAGTACAGGGGGAGAATTACCTCCCTCATCCTGTTTGCCATTCTTTTTTTGATGCAGCCCAGGATATGATCAGCTTTCTGGGATGCAAGAGCACATTGCTGAGTCATGTCCAGATTTTCAGCTGCCAGTACCCTCAAGTCCTTATCCTCAGGGCTGCTCATGATCCATTCTCTGTCCAAACTGTATTTGGGCCCCTCAAACTTGTCCAGGTCCCTCTGGATGTCATTCTGTCCTTCAGTCATGTCAACCAAAGCACTCAATTTGGTGTCATCTGAAAACTTGCTGTAAGTGCATTTGATTCTACTGTCTCTCATTGATGGAAGACATTAAACAACACTGGTCCCAGTACAGACCCCTGAGGGGCACCACTTGGCACTGATCTCCCCCCAGACATTAAGCTATTGACCACTATTCTCTGGATGTGATCATCCAGTTTATTTTTTTAACTGTCTCTTTGTGCTCTTCTGTGTTCAGTGGCATCTTATGTCAAAAGATCGGCCTCCATTCTGGATATCACTTTCAACAAAAAGAATGATAATATAAAATCATTAATTCCCTCCATGCCATTTCCTTCTTTGGTTTTTCTTTGTGGGTTTTTTTTGGTTTGTTTGTTTGTTTGGTGGTGTTTTTTTTTGTTTTCCCCTTGTTTTCCCCTGTTCTGTTCAGATTCAGATCTTTTCCCCAAGGTTTTTGTGTGATTCACAAACTCATTATGCATTTCTAATTCTAATACTTCTCCAAAAGTATTATGGATCGCCCTTACCTGATGTTGACATTGCTGCCACCCGCCCCTGAGCTAGAGTGAATCATCTCCTGGGAAGACTGAAAACAAAAATTTTTTAAAATACCTCATACTTAACTTAACTTTAAAAAGACCACTGACCTGTTCAGGAGGAAAAGAATTCTTCTGACTGGAAGAAGCCCAAGCCTGGACACCTTGTCTTCCTTATGCTGAAAGCCATGGTTCATGTAAACATACAGTATGCCTGTCAGGACTTGAGCAAGCATACAAAAATGTGCATGTTTCCATACAGAGTCTTCATCAAGATGATACAAAAATAATTGGACAGCTTTGGCTTTTTAATAGGTATAGAGTGAACAAACACATGGGGATACCAAGGTATGGTGGTTTATTGCCAGCTGGAAATTAATCTCCAAATAAGCCATGTCCCCTCTCCCCATGCCCTCCAGCAAGAGAGGGACAAAGGCAGAGACTGTAGGTTAACATAACAATTTACTGAAAGGAACCAGCAATGGAATAAGAAATGCACAGTAACCCATCAATATTAATAACAAAAGTATATAGAAAGAGAAGGTGCTTTGTACACAAAAGGTATTCACCACCTTTACTTAGCTCTTTGTGGCTGCTGGGACAAAGACAGGTAGGTTGTGTCCTTGTGGCCCCCCAGGACAAGAGTGAGATGGCAGCCAATCCTGCACCTAGTGCCACGTGGTTTCCCCAGACAAAGACAAGAAGAGAGGTCTTGCCCACAGCTGGCTCCCCGCCCCATCCCTGAGCCTGAGACAATGGAAAACAACAATGAACAAACCCTGTAAAACTAGATCATCTGTGCTGCATGGTGCTTCCACTTTGGACGCTGGACTTGATTCCATGCAACTGCTTCCAGCACCAGTGATGCCGCTTTTGATCACTCTGCCCAGCTCCACCCTGATCCACTCATGTCCCTTCAGTTCCGTTCCTTTCAGCTCAGCTTGGCTCCTTTCAGCTTGAGCCAGACTTGGCTGGGCTCAGGCTCACTTCTCCACTCTGTACCCTGCGGCTGCTTCTTGCTTTTCAGGACCATGTTCTGGAGATAAACAACACACTTTTCAGCACCACGTCTCTGAGCCATCCTAGAGGAATGGGATGGGCAGGGGCAGCAGAGAATTGGGTCTTCAGGCTGAATCCTGACAACCTCCCTGATGGAGAGAGGGAGACAAAACAGTTCACTTCCAGGGGTGCACTCACCTTGTCGTCCCCCGAAACCACACCCTCTGGCAATGATGTGGGTGATGTAGAATAGCAAGGTAGCCACTAAGTTCAACCCCCTCTCTGCAACCAGAACACAAGGTAAGGATATTTCTGGTGGATTTCTAACTGAATTGTCTAACATGTTCCTTTGGTCCAAACAAAGCCAGAATTACTTTACAGCTTTCACTTCTGCTATTCTGTCACTATTGGCTTGTATGACTTCTAGTATTGCCTTTCAAGTTCCTGGTAATGTTGTATCTTGTGTTTTGCCTGTCAGAATTAACACTGCTTTCTTTACAATTGAATATGGTCCTTCTGCTGCTCTTTTCTCTGGAAAAGAACTTCAGTTTTCATCAAATGTCACATTGACAGAGTGGGGCTGTGAGAGCTTTGTAACTGAATAATCAAACATTTTAGCCCCTCCAAACCTTGCAGGTTTTTGCCATTGTGCTAGTTTTGGCTGGAGTAGAGTTAGTTTTTCTTCACAGTAGATGGTATGTATCTGTGTTCTGAATTTGCGGTGAAAATAGTGTTGCTTTTGTTGTTGTTGTTGTTGAGCAGTGCTTACACAACATCAAGGCCTTTTCTGCTTCTCACCCCACCCCACCAGTGAGAAGACTGCGAGTGCATGGGGTTGGAACAGCTGATCCCAACTGACCCAAGAGATATCCCACACCATATGGTGTCCTGTTCAGCATGTAGAGCTGGGGGAAGAAGGAGGGAGGAAGATGTTCAGAGTGATGTCATTTGTCTTTCAAAGTCATTGCTATGTGTGATGAAGCCCTGCTTTCTTGATGGATGGCTAAACACTGCCTGGCAATGGGAAGTGGTGAATGAATTCCTTGTTTTGCTTTGTTTGTATATGCAGTCTTTGCTTTACTTATTAAACTGTCTTTATCTCAGCCCGTGAATTTTTCTCACTGTTACCCTTCCAATTCTACTCCCTGTACCACTAGGTCTGGAGGTGAACAAGTGGATGTGCAGGGCTTGGTTGCCTGCTGGGTTTAAACCATGACAGACATAACCCATCAATTTCTCCATGCTTTTGAAGGCCTGAAAGTGATTTTACATTGTGTGAAGAGAGATATCTTTAAACTGCACCAATGGACATCTCCCCAGAATACAGAGGTCTAGTAAATCAGATACCGGTCCTGAACAGCATTATGCCCCAATCATCTCCAGCCAGAATCATGCTCACTTAGTGTTAGAAACAGCTGTTTGATACTAGGTGAAGCAGAGACTGAAACTTCAAGCCAGACAGTGCCAGCAGGTGTAATCATTTGCTGTGTACTTCATCAGTTCCTGCCATCAGAAACCAAATAGGTTGGTTAATTTTTCCAGAAACTGAAAACTTGTATCTTCTCATCTGGATAGAATTAAAATGGAAATTATTTGAAATCAATAAAGAAGAGGAAAATTGTTAAGATACTGGAAAGTGACAGAATAGATTCTGATTTATTCAGATTACAGAACTTTCGAAGTACAGAAATATGCCTTAATTCAAAGGAAGCAGATGAACTTCTAGCTAAAAATGGCAAAAAACTGCCTTGACTTTCTCGTCGGAAGGACGGTTATTTTCTACAGTTTTTTCAACAAGCTAAAATGAGCAATTTATTTTGTATTTATTTGCCTTCAGACATGTTTCTATTTATGGCCACATCATATGCTCAATGGAGTCTTAAAATAGTGAGGCTGGGTTCACAGGATGACTCAGTGGATCAGCATGTAGGAGAGGGCAAATGCAGCCACTCTACTGGGGGCAGCATGACAGCAAGTGTGCCTCATTACTCCCCGATGGGTGTCCACAGGCTTCTGTGGAAGCAGCTGGTCCTGTCCTAGTATGACATTTTGGAAATAGTCCCAGTCAATATTTTACATCCCTGTTGGTCTTATCAGTTGAAAGGTTAATGGCTAAGTAAGCCATGGTGAAATATTGTCTCTCAAATTTTGTGAGCCCTGAGGATTGTTAAGGAAAAATGCTTCCATTACCACCTCTGGCAGCACATGCACCATGTGGACTAATTACTGCATTCTCTATTCAGTAATACTGTATGGGGTGTGAGTGTCCAGGCAGTGGCAGGGAAGCTCTGTGAGGAGAGTCCAGGGCTGCCCTGTACTGGACAGTCAATTCCAGCCGCCTCCAACTCACCCACCACAGGGCATGGCTGAGCCCACAGCCAAGGTAGAGGCATCTCGGGGAAAACAAATTCAAGAAAGGGCAAAGCATCTCACAGAAAATTGTGAGGAAAAAAATAGGGAAGAGAAACAACCCTGTGAATACCAACATGAGAGCAAAGGAAGAGCGAGAAGCTGCAGCCCATGGAGTGGACCCTGGTGGAGCAGACATCCATATCACAGCCATGCTGATATTGGCTGGGGTAGAGTTAACTTTCTTCACAGTGGCTAGTATGGGGTTGTGTTTTAGATTTGTGCAAAACACAGTGATGGTAATAGAGATGTTTTTGTTATTGCTGAGTAGTGCTTACACAGAGTCAAGGCCTTTTCTGCTTCTTGTACTGATGAGAAAGTCAGGTGTGAATGGGAAGCTAGGAGGAGACACAGCCAGAACAGGTGAGCCAAACTGAACAAAGGGATATTTCATAGGATATGACATCATACTCAGTATAGAAAGCTGGGGAGAAGAAGAACGATGGGCGGGATGTTTGGAGTAATGGCATTTGTCTGCCTAATGAGCTGTTATGAGTGATGGAACCCTGATTTCCTAGGGATGGTTGAACACCTGCCTGTCCATGGGAGGTGGTGGACAAATTCTTTGTTTTGTTTTGCTTGTGTGCATGGCTTTGGCTTTCCCTATTAAATTGTCTTTATCTCAACCCTCAAGTTTTCTAGATGTTTCTCTTCTGATTCTCTCCCCAGTCCCATTGGCTGGGAGGTTAGCAAGGGACTGCGTGGACCTTGGTTGCTGACTGGGGTTAAACCATGACAACAGCCCATGGAAGACCCGCACACCGGGCCAGGTGGATATTTCCAGAAGGAACTGCAACCCACAGAGAGTTGCATGGTGGAATAGGTTTATCCTGAAAGACTGCAGCCCATGGAAGGATCCACACTGCACCACTGAGATTAGGGAGGAGGTAGAGGAATTGGGGATGAAGGAGTGAAGTTGGTCCTGGGAAGAAGGGGTGGATAGAGAAAAGGTATTTTATCTTTCCTCTATTTTTTTTTCTACTTACATCTATTTTAATTACTAAGAAACTAATTTTTCCTCAAGTTCAGTCTATTTTGCCCATGATGGTTGAAGGCAGTTTATGTCCTCAACTTTATCTCAATCCATGAGTTTTTCCATCTTATTTTCCAACTCATCCTGTTGAAGAGAGACACCGAGAGAGTAGCTCAGTAGTGCCCTGGCAGGCAGCCAAGTTCAGCCCACCACAGACAGCTCATGTGAACACTAAATTAACAAATTTCTATTTCAAAGAAATAAATTATTTCATTTTTAATTGAAACATTTTCCACTTCTGAAAAGAAAAGTCAACATTCTTGATGTGGCATCAGTATTGAATTATAATTCTTGACTTAGCTTTAGAAAACTTTCATCTTTGTTCACGGAGAACAAAAGTCATCTCCAGAAGACTGTTGGAGGGTTTTTCTAGTCTACTGGTTTGCATGTCATGCAAGTGCCATTGGAGGTCAGTATGTGGCAACCTTTTTCAGGAACTGTGTCCAAGAAAGTGGTTTATTTGAGGCCAACCATTTCCTGATGAGCAGGATGACTCAGTTTACATGATAACAAAACTTTAAATAGGCTTTACATATCTGAACCCTCTGCTCTGGTATGGAGGTCTGTCAGGACTTTACAGTTGTTTTAACAAATCCATCAGACCTTTTATGCTTCTAAGCATGTATTATGAGTGTACTTTGGTTAGAAGGTGGGTTTCTTCAGACAATAGTTTCTCAAGACACTTTCTGACAAGTGAGGAGAGTGAAAGTTCTCTGGAAACCTTCTTCTTCTATTTATTTCTCCATAAATTCTCAGAGCCGGATCCAGCTGGCCTACCAGGTGACTTCATTATAGAGAATGTGGTATCAGGTGATTAAAAACATAATGACAAGCTTGTGCAAGTAACTTCAGGTGAATCAACACTCTAAGTCTGTACAGTGAGGGTATGCATGTCTAAACAAATAAATTAAATTGATTACGTTCAATAAAATACCTGTTTCTAAACAGGTCTTTCTTAAAATAAATCTATTTTTGGTGCTTATGTTTCTATGAAATTTTTCTTCAAAACCTTGACAAGACCTTGCTTCTGAGCTAATACTGTATCTCCTGTCAGGAGTCTGTGAGATCCCATAGAAAATGGAAGAAATTACTACAGTTTTATTAAAAACAAGCAGACAAACAAACATAGCATTGCAATGGGAAGATATTGTAGCTCTCACATAATTGTTTTTCTGCACTCTGGTGTCCCCAAGGAAGGTACGTATTGAAATGGACGTCATCCGTACAGATACTCAGCAACTACTTCCGGATATAGTTAAGAATAGACTGCTCTGCAATACCTTTTTTTTAATGAATTATCAGGTTTATTTTTAAAATAAAACTATGCTTTATTGCAGTTCTTTTTTATTTTGGAAAAAGTGTCCACATTGCATTTTGTTTGCCCTGTTTTTCCTAAGTTTTTATAACTTCCATATATTTGAAATCATTCTTTTGTAACTAATGCTGTGGATTTGTACTAACTTATTATGTTGTTTATTCTTCTGTTAAAAAAAAAAAAAAAAGAAGTTTATCCACTGACAGCAATAGCTTCATCTGAATGTAAGTGTTTACTCTGAAAATACATGGTTAATATTTGCCATCATGTTATGGTTCATTTATTCAATTGCTCATGTGTTTTGTTTTTTTTCTCAGCACTACACAAGCTTTTTCTATTCCAAATTTACATCTTTGTTAATATTGTAATTTCCCTCTCTCCATCTCATTTTTAAAATTTATTGGGGAAAGTTTTCTTTATTTACTGACTTTGAGGCCAATATTAAATTAGTGATTAATCACAACTTTGTTATACATTTAAAAATAATTTAATATATGAACAATTCTTTACACAGTAACGGTCTCCCACTAGAAGCATAATAAGAAATAAACAGCTCCCATACTGCCAGTGAAATGGTGAGAGTTTAAGAGTAGGCCGGTTTTTTGACAGATTGAGGTTCTACTGTTGTGGCCAGCTGACTTCTGTGCTATTTTAAGAAAAATATTGAGGTGATAATTTTAATTATAGAATCTATATTCAGTGATCAGTTTACTAGTGCATTATACCCTGAAAACCTATAATTTACTGATGATATTCCCTCTATGTCTTTTGGTTACTATATTTTAATTAATCAATGTGAGCTTCAAGGGAGGAATATATGATTCCCTTCAGGTCAGCAAGAAACTTTGTCTAATATCATATGCCAAAATCTAACAGGCTGAGTACAGAGTAGGCATTAGCCAAGTTCCTCCTGTGAATTCAAAGTTGGCCATCTAATTTTTCACAAATATGAAACAAAAGGAAAAATCATGAACCATCTGAACTGTTATTTCAGTACTTTTTTATTGACTTGGAGTATCAATATTTAAAGCACAGATCCATGAAAGAAACTAAAGCTTATGCTGACTCTATCTTCTATCAGGTGGAGAGTGTAAGTGACCTCTGAAATACTAAGAATGGGAATATTGTTGTCACAAATTAGTGTTTTAAGGTCACTTAAAGAATCACTAGCAAAGGTGACAGCAAAACAAGATTTAATAGAAAAGTGACAGCATAACAAAGTTTGTTGGCAAGGTTCATTCTACCGCTTACTAGGTGGTTAAAGCACACTAAGAAAAGCAAACAAAAATCCAAAATCAATCAATTCAAGGCTAAATAAACCCAAAACTGTATATGTGGAGGGTGGGGGTGGGGGTGGGGGGAGAGGAGACTAGAGGAGAGGAGAGAAGAGAGAAAGATAGGAAAGGGTAAGGATGAAAAAAGGGATACAGAAGACCCTCCTGTTGAGTCACAAAGCTCAGAGCAGACCCCTGTGTACTAAACTCCTATGTGACAATTGTTCACTAGTCAATTAGAAAGGTTATGTTTGCTATAAACCAGTAAACTTTTGAAGAAAACATAATGCTGTACTTTCAAAAAGATCAACAAGTAAAATAAATAGGAGTTCCACTGGAATGCAGAAGAATGGTACAACAGACAACCAGATTTGTTACCGAGATTTAATACTTCTGAACACCTGTGTGTCTTTCAGATACAGCAACAAGCGTCAATACCGGTAAATATGACATTACAAATGCCTTGAAGAGAAGATACAATCAAGCATTAATGGATTATTTCACATAAAGTCTGGAATTAACTAGAAAGTGGGGAATACAAAGATACCAGATAAGGTGCTGAAATGAGCCTATTAGAGAGCAGACTGCATGTACTTCCATGAGAGTGTGTTGTAAACTGCCCCGATCCTCATTTGCACTGAGGAACTCAATGAGAAGTAAGGACCAGACTATCATGGTAGCATAGCCACAACCACTAAACTTATTAGCTGCTTTAGTTCTGGTTTCCCTGTGATATGTATTGTAGTGGCAAATTCTATTGCAGCACATCTTAGCTGGACTTATTTACAGTTACCTCTTCCAGGCTATGATTGGTCACACATTTCACGTGCCTTTTTAAGCTACCCTATAACACTGGTTTTGTGTCTTTTGTTTTAGGGACAGCATGATAAAACATGTTTTCTAAATAACTATATTGACATTTCAGTAAGCTCTTTTGGTTCTGTCTCTGTGTTTGTATCTTTATAGCTTATCCTTAGTCACACCTATATGAAGTTGACCTAGGCTATATTTAGCATATTTGTCTGTATGAAGATAGATATTTCCTTGAATAAACTGACCAGGCGTTCTGAGTGTGACATCAGATTAAAAATATTGCGAGCAGTGTTTTCACTAACTGAGGACTTCAAATTATGTTGTTAGAAATTATTGGTACGTAAAAAGAAATACGCAGTCATTTCCCACTGGATTTGTTTCCATAGCAATGGGAAGGTTATGATGTTAGCAAATTTGGGTTTTCATCCAATTCCTAAAAACACCTTTTGCAACTAAGCTTTTATAGTCTGCTGGGATTATTCTATGTATAGCAGCACAATCTATGACCATTTTTCTTTGAAGACTATGATATGTGAGTAAGATTTATCTTAATTAGCTTAGGCATTTAAAATCAATTGTCTAAGTCTGAAACAATAATTTTAAGCTCCTTTTATACTCAGTAGAAAAAAATCCACAACTTCCAGAGAAGTTCTTATCATAGAATAAACATATGAAGTTGCATAGGACCTAGGGCTTGTTTTCAGTGCTGTTACTCTGGGGTTTTGTTTGTGTTGCCTCTTTTCTGACATCTGGACACACACAGGAGTCTGTTGCTTGAAGTAAGTGATACACTACACTGGAGACACAAGTATGATTTTGTGTGGCTTGAACATTGTTTTGATGTGTGATCAGTCTCACTTAACACAAGTTATCCCAAGAAAAGTTGACCTGTCCACAGATAACTTCAGTGAAACATTGTGGAGAAAAAAATCCCAAGAAGGTAACTGACTCAGATGATTCATTCTCTTTAATTGCAAGACTGACCTTAGGCTTCAGTGCAAAAGTGCATAATGACCTGCGAGTCATGAGAAGATGCTAAGCTACCATCTGATGATCTACACACGTAGATGCTCACAGACTGATCTGAACCCCACTGGGCATATGGCAGTGAGCCAAAGCCTGAGCTATTCCCAATTTCAGACCACTGCCTTTCTGAACATCTCATGAGATGGACTTGTTCAAAACCCCATGCATGTGAACACACATAATGAGATGAGAGTTTGTGACTGGGAAAGCTGTGGGCTTTGAGTATAATTTGCTGGGAAGTAGAGTTAGATGAAAGGGAACAGGTGTTACTACTTTGAATAAATTCATTAGGGTCATTAATGCCCCAGTTTTCATTTGGTTTTGGGTTTTTATTTCCTTTTGTTTAGGAGCACAGGCAAGAGACTCTTGAGCATTCTCTGGGTGCTTTTACTGAGTTTCTTTCAGTCAAAAACGTAAGTGAGAGGGCTTGTATTCCCTGTGCTGGAATTCCCTCCGGGTTTTCTGGGTACTCTGTACAAACGCTAACCTTTCACATCCAAGGATAACATTTCCACAGTATTTTCCCACAGAATTCAATCAGTAAATAAGTTCCATATTTCTGATTTGTTATGCTAAAACACTTTAAGTTGTAAGCCATTAAAAGCTTTCCTAGCAACTCAGTTTCTTTAAGGAATCCCACAGTTTGATACTTACACTGCATTAGGCTCTTTTCATTTTAGTTTTTTTTATTTGTTTGTTGATTTGATAATTTTTTTAGTGACATGTGAGCTTCTCAAATTTTATTTTCCAAAGTGGAGAAAACTTCCTAGTTACCACTATCAAGTGCAATGTGAAAGCTCTGGGCACAGTCCCACATTAAACTACAGTTTTTTCTGTTACTGTTTCTGGTTAACTCCATATGTGGGCAGTGGTTTTTGTGTG
This sequence comes from Scytalopus superciliaris, assembly GCA_013400415.1. NCBI lineage: Eukaryota > Metazoa > Chordata > Aves > Passeriformes > Rhinocryptidae > Scytalopus > Scytalopus superciliaris. The sequence goes on along the minus strand of VXBX01002265.1, from coordinate 109,417 downwards.
ATGCGAACACCAGCACATGGGCTTAACTAAGAACTGTCAATCTCTATACATGGACAATTATCCAAATGCATTGTTTTGATGTTTCAGACTAATAGCTCTCTTCAAATCATGCTATAACTTCTTGTATCTTTCCCACATAAGCATATTTTGCTTATTTGCTTTTTGTACGCAGTTTCCAAGAAGCTTCTGAGGAATCTATCCATGTTCCTTCCTTCCATAGTGACTTTGATGTTCGGAGTAAAATGTTTAATCAGCTTAATTTCTCACAGAGTTTTGCAGAGGTGTATTGCAAAAGCTTCCATCACATTATTCAAACAACTCACTTGTGTCTGAATAAAGGTAATCTTTCTCTATTACATTGGCTTCAGAACATACAGAGCCTGTTTGGATAAGATTTAGAAACTGGAAGCTGCCAAGGAAAGCTATGACTATGACCACTGAATTGAAAAATGCATCTCCTAGCAAAGAACTTAAAATTTTGGCTTGGTTAGCTTACTGAAGGCAATGAATGACTATACAAGGAGCAGAAATGTGATGGTGGAGAACATTCCATTATACAGAGAAATGGTACAAGGACCAGAGATAATTCCCAAAGTTACACTAATTCACATTAGAAGTAAAGATGCTGACTTTTTAGCAAAGTGATTAACTACCTAATAAAACACCTTAACACATATGCTGGAAGTGTTTTCTATCAATAGCAGATCTTTTTCTAAAAAGTAATAATAAAATAATCATAAAAATAGGCATCCATGTGATGGGCTTGATAAACCCCCAAAACTTGGATTGAGACCTTAGTTTAGTTAGGCCTGAAACCAAATTTAGCAGGCCTCAGTTTTTTGAGCCATAGAGCTCTCCATAGATTTAGAGGAACAAGTGTCACCTGACTTAAGCAACCAAAGAGGTATTTCATATCATCTGAGACATCAAGTTGAATATAAATCTAGTGGGGGAGGTATCCTCACTCTCTTGCCCTCCCTCTCTCCGTGTGGTGGGGTGGGGAGGACTCCCTGTTGCTGCTCCCAGAGCGACAGGCCTGGCCGCTTCCCTGCCGAGATGCCCACAGCAGTTCTGGTCTCTGGGAAGTAAATACTTTTGTTTGATGTTGCTTTGCTGGGTGCTCCTTCAGAGAAACGTGTTTGGTTTTTGTTTCCTGTGGGTTTTGGGTGGTGGAATCCGTGTGTTATTTGGGAGGGTAGCTTTGGATGAAGTTATTGTTGTTTTTTCTTATATTTGTACGTATATGTATTGTAACTTTCCTGTAAATATATGTATATAGTTTTTCCAGTTTCAGTTTTTTTCCTTCCCTCCTTTCACTGGGACCTCGTGGGTCCTGGGGGGGTTCGGCGTTTTGCCAAGGTTCAACCCACGACAATCCATCAGTGAACTGTAAAGGAATGATAAAGGGACAATGCTCACATTAAGAACACTGATTATTGTCCCAGCTTCTCCAGTCTGATCATAAAATATGTTTTGCAGAAAAGGCACTGAAAGTTAAAGAACAAAGTGAAAGGAAAGTGCCTGTCTGTGCGGGTTGAAGAGGTACACTTCTTCGGGGAGAAAAAATTCAGTTTGAGCTCTGAAATGTGGAATGTTTCTGAAGGCCATGAAAAACTGATGATAATTTTGGACTGTGACATGTTATATGGGCAACTTGTTTCCTTCTGTTTTCTCTCTAGTATTTGTCCTTACTGCTAAATAGACAACATTATTGTTCTAGGGAAGGTATTTGACCACTGTGTCACAGGTCATGCCTCCTGAAAGGTGCACAACATGCAACTGAACTCAGGAAAAGTTCAACTTGCAAGGTACTGTAAGTCTTTTTGTGGTCTAATGAAGGAATATCAAGCACTCACCACAATATGATTTAATGTCAACACCAAGCTTAAGGATTATCTGGGTATCTGTGACAATGATAAAACAGCCCTCTGGTTAATCAGTAGTGGCACAAATCTATCTTGTTTTCTTTAAGGAAATGATTCAGTATAAGCTTTTCGTTTTGCTTTGTTGTCAGTGTCTTTTCAGTGTGCTTTCTCTTCCATTCCCTTCTCCAACACCTGTAGTGAAAATAACCAATCAAACTTATAATTTGCATAAGAATAATCCCAGTTTCTTTTCTCCAGTAATAAACATTCTTTTTCCTGACTTATAGACTGAGCAAGTTTTCTGTATTTTTTCTTCTCTGAAGGATTAGTTTTGTCAAATGGAAAGAATAACTATGTTTTTTATTCCTCCTTCTTTTCTGTTTGTTTCATTTTGGGGTTGGGGGTTTTATTTGTTTTTGAATTTTTGGCCTTGCCCCTCATAATTGCTGTTTTCAACAGCAATTTTCCCAGAATACATCAAGTGACTCTCATTCCCTACCAACCTCTGGTCCCTGTTTTGAATAGTAAAATTTGATTGATTTAAAAACTGTAATTTATTTTAAGTAAACAAAACAGTTTTGGGGCCAAGATGACTTTTTTCTCCTGTGTTCAGCTAAAGTCTGCACAGAAGGCAATGAAGGCAACATATGCCATCTATCTATATACACTTTGTTTGTTTGGAAGATTTTGTACTTCACAGCTGTTAGCAGCCAGTTTGTCAGAGTATGGTAGTTTCCTGAACCTCAGTAGTGGAATAGATGGACAGGAAAATGGCTCATATGCACCCTGATGTTGAAATGGATAGGGTGTCATTCCCAACCTGCCTTCTCTGTCTGTAAATAAGGGAGGTGAGAAATAGTCCACCTGAGTGCCAATTCATTGTGTTGCATTTTTTGTGTCTCAGTTTCAGTAAAAAATGCATATTTCTTTTCGGTTTGGAAGCTAAGCTGAGCAGAAAATTAAATAAATGACTGCCAGGACATCCAGTTGTTCATACCACAGACTGGTACAGTAAGAACGGCCTAAGGGAATTACAGCAACTCATCTGTTTAATTGCACAACTGGGACCCATTTGGCAACTGGTGTTAATCACTGCCCTTACACTCCCAGTCACCCCAAGGAACTGCTCAGTTCACAGGCTAAGTCCTATAACACACATTCAGCAGCACATCCTACTTTAGGGTTTTCTTCCGCCTGGCTATATAACCTTACGATGTTTCTAAAATGTCCTGTCGTGTGAAGGTGCTACCCAATGTAGCTCCCATCAGAACAGCAGTTGTTTTCCTTCTGATAAACCAAGACTGTGTGATATTAAAAATTCTGCTAATTCTTAGGTTTGTGTTCCACTTCCTGACACATGGGGTTTTATTCTTTCTAACCCATTGGGAAATGAACAGGAAAAAAGGGATGTACTTTCTGCACTGCCCAAACATCACAGACAAATATCATATTTCTTCTCTCCAAACCAAAAAGAATCAACCAAAAAAATCCAAACCAAAATAAAACAGAACCCCAAATCCCCAAGAAATCTTAGTAGAGCAGGATTAGACTGAAGTAGAAGCAGAAGGAATGGGAAAGCTAATGAGGGAATTTGAAAGTGGAGGGAGCTGATTTGGCATCCTTGTTGTGGTAAAAAAAAAAAAAAAAGAAAAGTTTAAAAAGGAAGAAAGGAATTGTTTCTGGGAAATGAGAAATAAGATAAGCAAGAAAAGTTTTCACAGAAGAATAACTGTAAGCAAAAAAATTAATGAAAGTATCAAGCCCTGTCAAGAATAGTAGAACACAAAGGGTTAATAAGTAGAAAGGGCAAAAATGGTTAATGAGAAATGTAGAGGGAAATGTTATATGTATTCTCATCACATTGAATAACTGAGAGACAAATGTAAATTTGAATACCTGAATAGATTGGGTGAAACTAGACCAAAAGAGTACTTAAAACATAAATTACCCCTGCTAAATGACGGAAATATTGCAAACATGGATTTCTTTCTAGATTGTTTATTGTCTGCACACAAAAGTTTAGACAGGGAAAAAAGTCACGGCTAATTATTGTCATTTTGAAGCTGTTGCCTGAAATGAAATCCACCTACGAGCTACACCTGATCAAATAGCTTTTTCTTAATAATATTTGTTCAAAGGTTGGTTTCCTTTGTCAGATGAACCTGTGTTGAGCCATTCAGGAACCTTTTTATTTCCAAGTACTTTTTGAATGCTCTCAACAAATACTTCCCAGCTTTCTGTCTGACATTGGGTATTTGTGCTGTGTGAACAACCACCGAAATAACTTTGACATATATGAAGGTGTTATTTGTTGGTGAGACCTAACACACCTAATTTAAGCACTTTATTTGTGCCTGTTTTTAAGTAATGAGGAAACCAGTCGTGTGAACTCCCGGCAGTCCCAGGTGAAGGGCTTTGGGAGTCTCCAGAGGGCAGTTTTGGACACTGCAGTTTGATTACTGTAGGTCCATCAGTGAAACATTGGCAGCTTTAGGTGCCTAAATCTCATTCACTTGGTGTTGTTATTCAAATAAAACCACACATATTAAAAATAAAACAGATTATGTATTTGGCAGCTCCCACTCTGTTCTTTTTGAAGTTTACTCATTGTAGATTACATAGTTTCTGCTGACTAAGATTTTAAGTCAATCTCCAAGCTATTCTATTCTAAAATGGACTTTTTTTTTTTTCAGATATATGCTTACAAATGACATGTATGTGGTATTATTTTGGCAATTCTTACAAAATAAAGTGTTTCTTAACTTAGAGGTCTTTTTACGCTTGTTGGAGTAAAATATGTAAAACCTACATAGGTACAATTATTTTGAGGTGGTACAGATGACTATTATAATAACAGAGAATTTCTTGATTATTTTAACCGTTTATTAATTGTCTCTGAGGAGTATATCTCCTTTATGTTAAAATACTCACAAAAGTGTGAAGTGGAAGAAAGTGAGAAGTTTATAATAGGCAAGTTTTCTATTATTCAAATAAAGAAAATTATCCAAATCTCCAAGGAAAAACTTAAACCCTTCTAGTAATCTTACACAGATACATTTTTCATTTGTACATCCTCTGTATTGCTGAAAATTTTGAGGAGGTATAAGATAAGTAGACAATAAAGAATTATACATGCATTTGGCATTCTGAGATCAGTGGGGTTACATGTGAGCAATTGAACTCTCCTCTCATGAGTCAGAAGGCTTCTGAATTTCATGTAGTGACCATCAGCCCATGTGACAGGACTCTTTGCTCCTGCCAAAAATATAAGCTGATGGTGCTACCTCTCACAGCATAACAAAGCTGTGAAAAAAACTGAAGATTTGTCCCCTGTACTCTGCTCTCATGACAGCCCCACCTTGAGTACTTCATCCATCTCTGGGTCCCCAGCACAGGAAATGAGTGAGTCCAAAGAAGGACACCAAGAAGGTCAGAGAGATGGAGCACCTCTCCTATGAGGAAAGGTTGAGACAATTGGGATTGTTCATCCTGGAAAAAGAGAAGGCTTCAAGGTGATCTAATTGCAGCCTTGTGGTACCTGAAGGGAAAAATGTAAAGGGCCTGTTTAAAAGGGCTTGTAGTGGTAGGACAATGGGTAATGGCTTTAAGCTGAAAGAGGGTCAGTTTAGGTTAAATATTAGGAAGAAATTCTTGACTGTGAGGGTGGTGAGGCACTAGAACAGGTTGCACAAAGAAGCTGTGAATGCTCCATCCCTGGAAGGCCAGGTGGGATAAGACTCTGAGCAACCTGATCTAGTAAAAGGTGTCCCTGTATGTGGTAGAGGGATTGGAACTGGACAGCCTCTGAAGTCTCTTCCTACCCAAGCTATTCTATGATTTTATGATTCTATCATCATGTTTTTTATAGCATATGGTTGCAAATTAAAATTTCAGACTTACTTATATGACATGTGTACACCAATGGGACTGAAGGCAGGCTTACATCATAGAGCAATAGGGTTAACTTTTTAATTTTTCAGATTATCAGATGAAAAAATGGCATAGGGGAGAAAGTGTGTTGTAAAAATAAATCTAAAGAAACAAGTCATTCACTGAAAAGTCTGTATATAACACTCTATTTTAATACTGTGAAATGGCTTCATCTACCAGCCAAACACCCAACCAGCCCCCTGCTTGCTCCCCTCTCCTGAGGGACAGGATGAAAATAGAAGGAAGGCAAGAAGACTCATGGATGAAGATAGTGATATCTTCAGGTAAAGCAAAAAAATATGTGTGCAAGCCAAGGAAAAAGAGGAATTAATTCACTACTTCCCTTTATCAGGTGTCCAGTCCCATCCTGTAAAGCAGTGCTTCAGCACCTGTGACATTTGCTTAAGGATGTCATTACCAGGAGCACCCATTTTTCTCCTTTTCCCAAGCTTTTTAATCCTGAGCTCAATATCATACACTGTAGAATGTCCCTTTGGTCAGTTGGGATCAACTATCACAGCTGTGTTTCCCTACAAACCCTTGCCCACCCAGCCTGTCCCATTAATAGTCACGCAGTGGACAGCTGATAAATAGCCCAAGGGGTTTTTTTTTGCATGAAGGTGTCTCTATCAGGAGTCTTCTAGTTTTCATAGTCTGTTATGAGGCAGTACTTGAATACTGCTGACTACACAGCAACACATATATAGGGAGACTTCTGTGAGTTGCTGCTGAAGAAGATATTCCAGTGGGACCTTGAAAATATCTGTCTCTTTAGAAACATGGGTCTAAAAGGGACTGCTTAGAGAGTGATGGTCTTAAGAAGTTTGAGAGATGCTTTCCTCATCCAAGTTCTTGACTTTTATTTTCATTAGGCTGAATAATGTGTCTTTTGCTCTAAGGAGAAGTCCAGATGTATTTTTGAGAACAGACTGCCAGTTCTTTGGGTACCTAGTATAATTTTAGAATATTGTGCAGTTCTGTCACACACGCAGAGCGCACAGAAATCCTCCTAAATGACAGAATATGGACCCCAATCTGGAGCATTTCTGCTCATTTTGCTTCCAGCAGATATGTTTCCATGGTCAGTAGCACAGAGAATTAAGCATTCAGAATTAGGCAAAATGTGGGAGGTTACACAAGTTTCAAGCTTCAGCAATACAGTGTGGGATGGCAGCAGTGGATCCCATTCTGGGAAAGGTATGAGCTCTCACAAATGTTAGCCACTGATAGCAATTCAAAACCTGACTTGCAAGTTACCTCTTTCATTCCTCAGCCTGGGTTTCTGACTTAAAATACCACATATTTCATTAACATAGTGGATCTATTCACTCCCTGGATGTGATTGCCAGAATATAACTAAGTAAAAAAAATGTTGAAGACAGCAAATATATCCTCATTCTTCAAACTCTTGCACAATCTCTTTGCTCTACAACTNCCCATTAGAGTAAAGGAGTATTTAAGACAAAACTATTATAGGGCTTCTAAGTCAGGTTACTTTGCAGAGGCAGCATGCAGCACATTATCCCAATGAAATTCTATGAAGTTCTAATATTTCTTGACCAGCTCAAGAAAGTAGAGACATGCATGAAAGGAGCCTTGTGAGAGGAGATAGAAAGCAGCTAGTGGAAATAGAAGAATCACTATAGGCAGCTGCACAGTCTATGCAAGAGATTTTATAAACCACTGTTGCTGTCTGGAAAGGACTCTGATGTGAGATAAAATTAAGGAATCTGCCTCTCACCTTGAGATGAGGACACCGATGTCCTCATCTCACCCCTTCAGTCATTTTGAGTATGTGAGTTACAAATATGCAATAAACCCTTTAAAGCGTTTAACTACTTGATCACACCAAATCATGTCACCTTCAGTAGCCTTCTTTTAAAATTATTGTGGTACAAGAACTGAGAAAAGATGTATCTGTAAAATGAAATTAACTTCCTTCAAGGCTTGACTCCAGCCTGCATACCAGTGTTTTGTACTCTCTGAACATCATAGCTCCAGAAAGAGAAAGATGTAGCCATGTTGCTGTTCCCAGTGAGATGCTGGGAGAACAGGCAGTGACACATTAACCTGCCTTTTCTGCTTCCAGAACTTGATTACATCTTTGCTTTAGGTTGTTCAGCAGTAATCCAGCTATTCCTATCACTGTTCCATATTGCGCTGCATAGATATTCTTAACAGCGGTCCAGAAAAGGGAACTGTCTTACAAGAGGAGCTATTTTTACCTAGAAGGACCTTCTCAAATATGAATATATTTCAGGGACATGGTGCCGGTACGCTGTGCAATCTACTCCATCAATAGAGTAGTCCTGCTGAAACTTAGCATAAAGTAATGCTCGTTTTATTTACTTATTAAACACTTTGATTTCCTAAATGCAAGCTACCACAAAATGGTTTTATAATTACCACAAAGACTTGCAGTGTTAAAATCTGTCCTTTCTCTCTTGTGCTTTCTTTCTGCCCTCCTGTTATGTATGTCCTGCAGGCAAAAGAGCCAACCAGAGGATGACAATTCTGTTTTACAGCAACTTTCATAATGTCACAATTTGCTTGTGGTCCAGTGCTTCATGAGAAAACATCTGGTGGAGCCATCATGGGAGCAACAGTATATGAAAGTGGAAATGAAGTTTTTCAGGCTGAGGAAAAGGTTTCTGCATCTGACTTGTGAACAACTTTTTCCTGTTTTTCCTGATTGAAAACAGGCAAGATTTTCATCTGAGTTTTTTCTGACCCACAACAGGGTTGTGAGTTTTTCCCTTCCCACTCCCCTGCAACAGGATTCATTTCATTTGGCCTTTTAATTATTTTGGGCTGCTAGTAAACATTTTAGTCCAATTTTATATTAAAAAAAATATTTCAAGATCATATGCTAGCATGCAACATAATAAGATTTTGAAAGGAATATGTGTGCATCTGTTAATATAAACAAGAATTGATTGAAAACTAAGACGTGAATATCACAGTGAATATATTCAGAGTTCATAGAGTATCACTGAGTTTTAATTTAAAAAGAAATTTAAGACAAAAGTATGTTTCTAGTACTAACTTTACTTCCTGGGATCTCTAGTATTTCTCTTTGATATGCATACTAGCATATTTATTGCGATAGTGTATATTTTATCAAATAGAACTTTGAACTTATGTAGTATATTATGACTTTAGAGATGGATACACAGTTCATTCCAACAAGTCAACACAATTTTATTGTGATAATGGATGCTAATGTAATGACATGTTTAACAGTAACAACAAAGTGCCTTCTCTGTGAACTATACTGTTTGGTTCATGGAGTGACTGACACAGAGTACATATGTAATGAAAAAAGGTATTGCAGCCTCAGGGTAAGACAGAGGTAGGTGGGTACAGGCAAAGACAAGAGTGAAAGGAAAGGTGATCACCACAAAAGTTTCTGTTTTGTATATGTCGTGGTTTGATCCCAGCTGGCAACTAAGCACCACAGTTTAATAGGTAAAGCAACAGCTGCTCATGCTAGCAAAGCAAAACAAGGAAGTCATTCACCACTTCCCAGGGGCAGTTAGGTATTCAGCCATCCCACAGGAAAACAGGGCTCCATCATACATAACAGTGACTTGGGAAGACAAACCCCATCACTCTGAACATCCCCTTCCTTCCTCCTTCTTCTCCCAGATTTATATGCTGAATATGAAGTCATATGGTGTGGGATACCCCTTGGGTCAGTTGGGATCAACTGTCCCAGCTGTGTCCCCTCCCAGCTTCTTGTGCAGCCCCAGCCCCCTCACTGCTGCGGTGGTGTGAGGAGCAGAAAAGGCCTTGACCCTGTATGAGCACTGCCCAGCAATAATGAAAACATCCCTGGATTATGAACTTCCAACACAAAACCAAAACACAGCCCCATACCAGATACTGTAAAGAAAATTCACTCTAATTCAGGCAAACCCAGCACAGCACATCAGAAACTTAGTAGGCTTTTTGTTGTTTTGCAGAGGGAAAAAAATCAGTGGACATCAAAGACGGAGGTTCTTCAAACAAAGTAACACTAACTTTTCTCCCTCCGTATGTCAAGCAGCAAGACTAGCAACTAGTTTGTTTGCACAACTCCTGTCCACTGAAGTAAGCATAAACTTTTGTCTTTGTGGTCACAGTGTTTTGCAGTTCTGTCCTCTCTTAACTGATCTGTCTGCATCTTTTTTTCCCTCACATTTCAGCCCCATGATGCCAGCCTCTCTCCTTAACTCATTAAGTTGTTAAACACATACCATTGTACTTTGTCTTATAATTCATCCATACTGAAGATTAAATCCTTACAAATAAATACAAAACTAACTAATTTCAGAAGCTGAGATGGGAGTATGAGAGACTGAGCAAGAGCATTAAGTGAGTAACAGGAAAAGAAGTCCATATCCTAGAAACTTGATGCAGAAGAAATGGGTCCTGGCCTGGCTGTGGGATCTGGAAGCAAGCTGACAAAGCTGACTCTCAAGTTACAAGCTTTTCAGATGGAAAGGATGAGCTCTTCTAACTGAAACAGAGCATCTGTTATGGTTGAGGGTAACTGGAACATTGAAATTGTATTTAAAGTGCCAGACAGAATGAAAACCTTCATGGCATACTCATTCTAACAGTACACACTTTCCCCCAGCATTTTTGTTATTTCTTCTGCTCTCTGGGGCTTCACAGTAAAAAAGTTCATCTACTTCTTTGGTAGTTGCTTCAGTAAAATCACTATCAGAGTATCTGCATGAAACTGCCTAATCTTTTTTCTGCATACATGCTATCTTTTTGGTATAGAATAATAGTAAATTTTTTGATAGATGATTAACAGGACTACTGGAAACTACATTCTTAATCTTGTAGAAAGAAGCCAGTATACAAACATATCAGACAAAATTTGTTTTCTGATATGCTGGCCACTCTTAACAACCATTACAGAGCTGGTCTTTGTCTTGAATACTTTTTGTGACAAAAAATCTAGCAAGGATTCAAAGTTGCATACACCACTAAAGTCTCTGATGAAGTATATTATTTCTCAAAGTTTTAGTTCTTTTACATTAGATAGCAACTGTCTTGTAGCCCTAAATTAGCAGTGAAAACCAGATATTTTAAAATAAGCTGTGGACCATTTAACTGAGCTCAACTTAAGAAATAGTTGCTGAGTAATATTTTTTTAATTCACCCAATGCCACTCTCATGAAAAAAATTTTGTTTCTTTGCCAATTTTCTTCTGTATTTCAAGTATAATTTTCTTGCTTTTGTCATTCACTCTGTGGTTCCACATTTGAGGTGCATTTCAGTCTGTCATATTCTGTGAAGACACTTGTGATGGCTTATCTTGTGAATAAGCCCTCAAAGCTGCAAACAAGGTAAGTCAAAAGGGGTCAATGTCTTATAGCAACAAGCACTATATAATGCATAGTCACTGTTAAATTGATCTCTTATTGTCCACTCTTGATGAAACACAGCTTCTGGAGAGGAATACATGCTCAATTTGAAGGTATCAGGAAAAAGCATATGCATTCCCTTTTTTCACAGTTTATTTTCCTATAGGTATTCCCTTTCATCCAATTGGCTTTGTCTATTATTCAACTTTTTTGACAAAAAATTTTATTTTTATGCAGATGGCACATAACACATCCAGAATCACATTGGTTACTAACATTAGCAGCTTTGGTATGGCTGGAACTGTAATCTTGCGGAATCAATGCATGACACCGTTTCATTTTCTTAAATTATCATTGTTTTTTTATTTGGTTTTTGATATATATACCTAAACTGAAATGTAGATGTGCTAAGTATTTGCTAAAACTGTACGTTTGAATTTTGGTGTCCATAAGTGTCAATGAACTTTGGAAACTCTGTGACTCATGAAAGTGACTTGATTTCTGAGGTTATCCTATTTTATTTCTACAGACTTTACTGTTTATTAAGTTCCAAAAGGTACGGATGAAAACAACCGAACATGGCCAAGCTTATCATCTAAAGCAAAAATCAGACTGATTTCTGCAAAGCTACTTCTAATTTATAGCACTACAAATTGGACCCCAACTTGAACAGATGTTAATAATTATTAATGGTAAATACATTTAACGAAAATAAAATAAAAGAAGGTTGTGTGGCAACAAATCACCTGAGGAAGTCAGGGAGATTAAATGTATTTCATTGTCTAAGAATCTCTCAGTGTTGAAGTACCTGTTTCCAGATGTATTATACATGTTTGTGGATTTTGTATGCCTTGTTCTTGATAGTAAAATGGAACTGAAAGTTAGAGCTGGACGGAAAATGAATTTCCCATCCCTGAAGAATTTTTTTTTTTTTTAGTATTTCAACATTTTTCCCAGACTAAACCAGGATGAAAAATTGGACTGTCAAAAGAGTTCAAGAATTGAAATTAAAAGATAAAGAACAGATTTTATATAAGAAACAATAAATAGAGTTTTCAAGGGCCTTTCAGCATAGGAAACATATCTATGGCTGGCTATGATATCTGCTGAGAAGGTAGATAGGCAATTATTCATAGATTCAAATGAAAAAATGTTGGGAGCATGAAATGAAGCTTACAAGTGGCATAAAATGCATAGTTACACTTGAAATGCTTCATTATAAGATGCTGTAGAAGCTAAAAGTTTGCACAGATTGAAAAAAGAGAAATTACATCCTGGATGAAATCCACATTTATTAAATGTTTGTTAATAATTGAGCAATAAATTCCTGCATTTCCAAAGGTAGTCTGAAGAAGAAAAATTGTTTGAGTGTTCTTATACTGTCTCCAAAGGATTTGTTATTCAATACTTTTAATATGACCTAACACAGACATATATTTTTGTATTTTTATGTTTATCATATGTAAAAGGCACTCACACAGATGAACATTAAAATGACATCAAAACAGATTGTTTCCTTATGCTAATTTTGAAAAAAATATTTTTTTGGAAGGTCCATGAAAGATTTTTCTTAGCTGCTATAAGTAAGGTTCTCTTAATCAGGACAAAAATGTAGTCTTTTTTTTTAGAAAATATTTTAACAGAACATTTCAGAATTTCAGAGAACACAACTAAAGGTAATCAAAATTTCTCAGAAGTTTCCCTTTTTGGTAAGCTGGATCAATTTGATTAAGTTGGTGTTTCTAAGGAAAGAATTTCTAACAAGATTATTCTAAACTATTTATCAGTTTTTATTCTGGAGCAACTGTTAATCTTTTAGCAAATAATTTGAATTAAAAAATCCTCTTGCTATAATGAAAGCATACTGAAATTAGCAGTAGACACTGGAAGAGAACCTTGTCTTCAGCACATTTTTTTGTAGTAACATGTGGCTGTGTCATGCACCAATGCTATTGGTTACCTACATAAGAAATCAGACCTATGAACATGATAGAAATCTCCTGATTTGGGTGATAGAATCTACAGCTTATGTTGTCATATGATGTTGATCTCTCTACTCTTCCTGAGAGGCACCTGGATAGGCGTAAGAGGTGGGACTTTGCAAGCCTCATGAAGTTCAGCAAGGTCAAATGCAAGGGGCTGCACCTGGGTCAGGGCAATCACAAGCACGAATACAGGCTGGGCAGAGAATGGATTCAGAGCAGTCCTGAAGAGGACTTGGGGGTGTTAGTGGATGGTGAGGTGTGTTGGTGGATGAGGGGCTGGACATGACCCAGTAATGTGCACTTGCAGCCCAGAAAGCCAACCACATCCTGGGCTTCCTCAAAAGCAGTGTGGCCAGCAGGTCAAGGGAGATGATCCTCCCCCTCTACTCCACTCTTGTGAGATCCTACCTGAGTGCTGTATCCAGCTCTGGAGCCCCCAACATAAGAAGGACATGGACCTTTAGAATAAGTCCAGAAGAGGGTCATGAAGGTGGGCAGAGAGGTGGACTACACTCTGGAAACACTCTGGACAAACAGGCAAACACAATTGCTGAGTATGTAATTGATAAAATTGAGTAGGATGGAGAAATTTGCATATGCAGTTTAACTAATACTGCCACTTCTGGAATACAAGGATTTACCAAAATTATGTCATTATCTACAAACAGGCATTTCTAGGGTTTTACTCATGTCATCTCAAGTGTACAAAGCACCCAGTGTATTACACATGAAAAGGAGCCCTCATTGACTATAACAAGGACTTAGTGTGACTACCTTGCAGGAAGCTGTCTGGGTTGTATTTTAAGTGAGAGCAATCCCACCCCCTCTGTCCTGTTTTGGAGTGTGTGGCCCATACAGACTGTTAGTCACTGAAGAGTGTTCATGGAAGAATGATTAGAAGGCAAATGAGATGACGTTACTGTGCAGCACTCAAAGCGCTCAGTCTGCTTCATTTATCAAAGAACAACACAAGGTGGGGGCAAAAATCAATTTGAATGTAGCAAGAAAAATTATAATGAAACTGTAATGGCTGAAAGTCACAATTAGATAAAAAATAAGGTGCATAGCCTTGGCCATAAGGATGACTTATCCTAGAAGAAATACATAGACATTGTTGGTATCTGGGCTTTTTCCACAAAGATTGTATTACTTGGGTTAAGATCTTTTCGCTTCAAACAAAAATTAATTAAAAGATGCTTGGAGAGTCTCCGTCTGATAGGAGATTGTGTTAGATTTAAGAGTAACTCTTTCTGATAGTATAATTCCTTAAATTATGGATCCAACTATGAAACTGATGTAAATACTACAAAATTAGTCAATAATAACAGAAGAGAAGCAAAGAAAATCTTAAAAGAGAGACCTTCTGTTTTCACAAGTCATTATATATCACCAGCACCTGATATGGCAAGTTTCTTCAGTAGTTTCACTGTTTCCTAGGCACAAAATGATCAGTATAGAGTCAGCATCCAGCACCATCACCAAGAACTGTGCAAAGGAGAGGTGGTATGGACAGCTTCTGAGGTGTGAGTGTAATATTAAGGTAGCTTTTACATACATTAGGTGTCATAATATATAGGGGTACGATCAGAGAATAGGCAACTGTTGGGAAACAGAATTTGACTTTGGAGACCAGCTTTAAATCACAGGAGTTTTAATACTGAAAATACTCTTGTATTATGCAGTGAAGTTGAACATATTTCTTTAGTAAGATTTTAATGCTGTGAAATACCAGAATTAATCAAAAAAGCTGAATCATAGTAACTAATAATCTTGTTTTGGAGTTTATACTACAGTTTACCAAAACTATTTGAGATGACCAAAGTAATCCACATTTCTCTTCAGGACATTGTGGCTTTCCAAGCCCTGGAGTACATTCTCCCTAATTAGGTAGCTTTCCAAAGGTCATGTGTAATTTGTAAGGATTTGGATAATCAGTCTCTAAAGCTGACTGGTAGTTGCTGGGACATAATGCAGTGTTCAGGAGAAACAGAGGAATCACATCTTATTCAAGGTGCAAGGGATTACAGCTGGGTGGGGATTTACCAGGGGACTACAGCTAAGAGGGCTATGACCTCTCCATTAGCGATCATGGAATAATACAAAGGCGGTGCTTCAAGAGGAAGGAGCAGTCCAATGACACAGTCCCTTCCTGGCTCCCTCATCGTCTCTGTGGCACTGATACAAACAAAATCACATTTTAGGCAGAAAATGAGCCATGGGCTTGGATAGCATTGATTATTTAGTGTATTAACAAAGGGCAGAGTTTACATGCAGCATCAATTAGAAAATACTTGGCAATGAAAACAAGGCCAAAGGCTTTTCTGTTTTGTGGCCAAACCCTGTTCACTTTCCTCACATGAGTAGCTCTAATGAAGTAAGCTTGAGCTCAATGATTTCACTCCAATCCTTAAATCTCTTGTAAGCTGTAGCTAAAATTTGAAAGTATTTTAAAGACAAACTTTTAACCTCTGTCCCTAGTTACAATTTTGGCTGCTTCCTTTATCACCCTCTTCGCAGATCACCTCTATCCAAAGGCTCTAAAAAATCCCTCTGGATATTTTCTTCTCATTCTTTTTCCTTAAATACTATAATTCATATTTATTTCCCTTAATTCTGTTATAGGTTTCTTAGAAATTCAATGTCATAGTGATTAGAGCTGGTCTTTGAACTTTCCCACAATGTAGCAGGATTCAGAAATACTGAAAGCAGTCTCAGATTCTGTATTAAAAGATATATTTCAGTCCCTTTCTTGTAGGTTATGCTGTGCTAACAAAGGCAGCAATTTGTCAGTGAACCTTTCCAGGGTAAATGCAGCCACAGCTGGACTGGAAGAGATAACTTGTGCGATGTGCCTTTGGCACATGATGTTAGTGGAGTGTGTAAGTGCTCCTCACAAAAGAATACCTTTACACAAGATAGCAGTGTCACAGGGCCCATTTGTTCTTTATCTGCCTTGTGACAGACCAGCTCTCTGAGCACCCTGTGTGTGAATCCCCACAGTGGGGCAGTGCCTGTCCCTGACTCTGACTGAAGGCAGTTTTCCTAATGCTGTCTTGCTGTCTCCTCTCTGTGCAGTCAGAAGAGTCTTCCTTATCATAGAATCATCAAATAGTTTGGGTTGAAAAGGACCTTCAAGATCATCCAGTTCCAACCCTCCCACTATTGGCAGGTAACTGTCCACTGGCCTTGAACACTTCCAGGGATGGGGCATCCACAACTTCTCTGGGCAACCTGTTCTAGTGCCTCACTGCCCTCACAGTTAAAAGCCATTCCCCCTTGTCCTGTCACTACAGCCACCTGTACGAAGTCACTCTGCAGCCCTCTT
Organism: Scytalopus superciliaris; assembly: GCA_013400415.1. Classification (NCBI taxonomy): domain Eukaryota; kingdom Metazoa; phylum Chordata; class Aves; order Passeriformes; family Rhinocryptidae; genus Scytalopus; species Scytalopus superciliaris. The sequence goes on along the minus strand of VXBX01002265.1, from coordinate 92,952 downwards.
GCAGGCCTCCTTTAGGTACTGGAAGGTTGCATTAGGGTCTTCTGAAGCCTTCTCTTCTCCAGGCAGAATAACTCTCTCACCCTGTTTTCATATGAGAGGTGTTCCAGCCCTCTGAGCATCTTCATGACCCTCCTCTAGACTCACTCCAACAGGTCATGCCCTTATCTCCTGTAACATGCATGTCCACCCTTACCAAGGAATGCAGAGACCAGAATTACTAACAATGCTGTTTATTCTCCTTACTCAAAGTTAGCAGAAGTTTGCTAATGGCTTTGATTGCTAATATTAATCATAAATTGCAATACAAATTTAGTCTTTAAGTTTGCAACTGACTCAAATTACTTCAACTGTATTAATTATCAAGAATTCCCAATCAATGTGTTTGGTGGACCTCTATGCTACCCTATGTATTTGAATAAGAGGAGATTAACATCTAACTAGGACACTGGGGTTTGGTTTTTTATTTGTTTGGTTTTGTTTGTTTGTTGTTGCTTTGGTTTTTTTAAGAAATACAATGTAGTTATGGGAAACTATTTCACTGGCAAAAACATTAGGCCATTTTCTTTTGAAGAACTGAATTACTTGGAAACTGTTCTGATCTAACACCTTCCTAATACTTGGTTTGTTGTGTAACAGTTCTCTGTGATTTCTTGAATTCCTTACACAAGCTTTTAGATTCAAGGAAGAATGAGCAATGGAACAAATAATTTTGTTGAGGTAATGTGGGAGAAAAAAAATCTGATTTTGTCTCTTGTACCATGCTTTTGTATTTTCTGTTATATACAAAGATTTTTCAAACCTTCAGTTGGACTTTGGATATTAAATTCTGTGTGGTAAAGAATGCAATATTTAACTAGAACTCTAAATATAACACAAAAGGTTTCAAATGTCCCTTTTATTTCATTAAAAGAATAAAAAGAATAATTCATTAAGTCTTAAATATTTTTGATAAATAATTGAGCTAAAATACCAGTTTTGTTTGGGGCTATTTCTCACTCAAAATAGATTATAAAGAAATAACGAGTTAACTCATACCAGAATGTAAAGGTTTGTTGCAGTCAGGTTGCTTGCTTGAGCTATGGGGAGAAAAAAATCCAAATTGCATAGAATAAGGGCCTAAAGAAAACTACGTGTGTTTAGAGAAACAGAACTTTTCAGGTGTGGGGTTCTGTTAATTTGTTTGTTTTGTTTTGTTTTAATCCTGTTTTCCTTCTGTACCAGAAATAGAACACTGCCAAATTCTTACCATTCTGGACCATCAGCTGTTTCCCAGCTCCTCTAGCAGGACCACATTAATCTCGAAAGTACTTGTCTGGCTCTAAAGACTCTTTGCAAAATGTCTCCAACAAAAATCCCTAATGGCTTCCCAGCATCTAAAAATTTGGACCTTGGCACAGCTGTTTCTGAGGACTGTCTAACAGTTGGATAATGACCCAAAAGAAGTCTTGAACACGATCCTCTGTCTAGAGGCAGGCAATGATGTTTTGTTTGCTTCTATAGTATCACATGTAGTGTCAGGAGTGTCTGTTTTATTTTAAATGCCAGAAAAGCACCAGAGAGTTACAATTTGACTTGCAGTGGTGCTGACCTGTCTGAAGTCTTCACACCTCTAGAACAAAGAAATAAATCTCATCAGTTTTGTCTTTTCAGCCTCTTTTCTTCCACTGCATCCCCATCTGACAAAAATAGTTTGTCAAACGTTCATGTAGGCAGCATGGGCTCTACATGTTTAGTTTTTCTTTTTTTATCTCACAGCTGATAGGCAGGCTTAAACCTATTTCTTAAACATATTAATTTTACAGCTTTTGAAATTTAAGTGCTTTGAAATCTGTCTGTTGTTCTGGCAGTCTAAACTTTTACAAGGTATCAGTTGTTACATATTGGCTTGAAACAACCCTAAGACTTTTTATTGCATAATAAAAGCATTTCAAATCTGACAACAAAGTAATTCTTTGGACAAAAATCCATTTTGTTGCATAGATCTGTTATGCCTCCCTACATTTCATTTAGGAATTCGTTCCTACTCATTTGCTTAAAAAGGCTTCTCTTCAGCAGGACTAATGAGAAAGTTACATCGCAAAATAATTTAAGTCTGGATGTTCTTTGTTTATGTTACCTCCACTCTGGAGCCCAATCTCTAGCCAAGTCGAGACTGGACTTCTTCATGCTGCTGAATTTAGTGCATCGTGATTGCTCCAGTCTGAGTAATTAGCTGCAGTAATCATCAGCCTTTAAAAATCCATTAAAATGGTGTAAATCTGCAGTAAATCTCTATCAAATTAAAAAGTCTGGGCTTGAAGTTACATGTTTGAGATCAAAATAAAGTTCATAATTTTATACATTTTTCATGTTTACTTCATTTCCCATCTCCATCCTCACAGGAGGAAACCAGACACATTCTAATAAAAGCAAAAATATTCAGATGAATAGATGGGAAAAAGGTTTTTTAAGCCATGGCAAAAAACTTTCTGGTTTTGAATTATTTAGTTTCAGAACAGTTTTGGTAGAAACAACTAAATACTCTCAGTCTGCTTCCTACGTCTCTTCATTGACCCTAATTATGAGTGAGTGAGCCCCAGAGACACTGGGAATAACAATTCCAGTTAGGGGAGAGGGAACAGAAAGAGGAAATATCATTTCACAGGTGCTGAAAAAAATCTGAGCCTGAGGCTATTTCTCTTATATTCTCAAACAGAAAGGGGATCCCATAGCAAAATACTACCAAGATTCTCAGAGTACTAGAATATAGAACTAAAACTAGTGAATAGTTGGGGAAGAATCCGATTTTCAACATAATATGTTGGTTTGAATCAGCCATAGTGGTTGGTTTGAATCCATTAATTTAATATTGACCAGCATGTGAATTCTGTTGTAGAAATGCCGTTGTTCCTTTTATATACCTGTGGATTAAAGCACAGCTTTATTCTACTCCTGTTGAATGGTTTGCATGTGCTGTGTGGGCATGGGTTGCTGTCTGTGTGCACTACGGTTGTCAGTCACTTAATTTCAGGGCTGTACACCAGCGTCACTGAGTATCGCTGAGTGTCACCATGCTGACTGCTCTTAAATCACCTCCCAGTGCTTCCTCGTGGAGAGAATAGGTTGCCACACCACATGTGGATCCAGAGCAAGCAGCAGATGATTATGACTCTGAGGAGTGGAAGATGCACTATCTCAGACACCAACTGAGCACATACTTCCAGATTGGCAGCTGTAGCCTGGCTACAGACTGCTTGTATCCTCTAGCATGAGTCCACAGCCTCAAAGCAGTGAACATGTGCAAGTTCTGGCTTTATTTCTTCTCCTTCTTCTCTCAGGTAACAAGCACTAGGACAAAAGGAAATGGTGTCATGTTGCACCAAGGGAAGTTTAAATTGGATATTAGGAAAAAATTCTTCACTGATAGGCTTGTCAGTCATTGGAACAGGCTGCCAATGGAAGTGTTTCACTCACCACCAAGAATTTAAAAGACTTATAAAGGTTGTACTTAGGGACATGGTTTAGTGGTGGACTTGGCAGTGTTAGGTTTACAATGGGCAATGGTACTTAATGATCTTGATGATCTTTTCTAATCTAAACAATTCTATGATTCTGGGATACCATATTAGTACCCACAGCACAGGAAAGGTGGACCCATACTGAAGGAGCTCATCTAGTCAGAGTGACACAGGGCTCTTCCCTGTGATCTCCATGTGGCTGAGATCAGCTTTTTGGTTTTACAGCAGAGCTTTGGTTGAATGTTTTAAGTTTACTGCTTTTGTCACTGACTTCTTCCAGTGCTAAGGAAGCCAGCTAAGGTGGCAGCAGGCACTCTAGGCTCAGATCTGTGCATCAACTCAACAGTACTAAAATACAAACAGAACACTGGTGTTTCAAGTCCAGTTGAGCATCACAACTACTGTTACTGTTTTTCTGACTAGATTTTGATTTAAGAAGTGATTTTTTCCCCTCCTGATTTTTGTAGTTTTAGATTCAGAGCCCTGGTATTCTCTTCTGTTCTATGTGTTTTAAGTTTGAAAAAAAATTGATCACTGCTACTGAATGATTCTGTTAGCTCTCAGTGAGATCACCTCTATTTGTCTTTCTTGAATCAAACTAAACTGGAAGCAGCATTTTATTCAGTGAGTCAATTTTGCTGTATTCTTTTCCAATGTCCCAGTTGTAGCTCTTTACTTTGGGTATGTCATAAAATGTATATGTAAAACATGGAAAGAATATCTCCTTTTAAAACAATATAGTGTACTGCAGTTAATTAAATCAATGTCAGCTTTCCAACTGCATGATCTGAGCTGACCTGTATCAAATGAATTAGAACAGCACCCATTGTGATGGACTTTGGCATGTTGTCATTGATTTATTTCCCTGTAGTCTTATTAAACTTTTAGGGAGGCTTAGGGGAGGTATTTCAGAAAAATCAGTGAACCCATCAATATGAGACAGAGTAACTATAGTAAAAATAGTGTTTAGGTTAGCAACACCAGCTGATTTATTTAATAAATCAAAGAAACAATCTAAGTCAGTTGCCTCAAGCATTTACCCTTCAGGCATCATATATCCTTCTCTTGTCTAATTTAATTTTTCTCCTTGTTTCTATTTGACAGAAGTATGACATTTATAACTGAATACCTAGGTGGGGAAAGCTGAAATTCAAATGTATAGTGCACATGATCCTCTCTATGGAAAACCAGATAGGGAGTTGACAATATCTAACTTTCGGGTTATGGTATTCTTGGCAGCTGGAGAGTTTTACAGAATTAGAAGGGTGTCTACCAACCATCCCATCCCTGATGCATTGGCTCAGTATCAAATTCTGACAGGCTTACTCCACTCTGCTGGGATGCTGCTCCTTTAGTACATAGGAGTTGCAGACAAGATAGGTACTCTTGAAAATCACAGTAGTAATTTCTCACATTACCTTCAGAGGGACACAGTCCATGAAATGTTGGGAAAGAGATTCTCTGCCTTCTGGATTTCTCTGACTTGTGCATCACCTGGTGTTCTCCCTCTGGATTTTTTCTCATGTCCATGCTCACTCACAGGAAAAATATGTTTTGGTCTCTGTAATTCCATCACAGAAACTTTTTAATGTTCCTAGATGTCTGCGTAAGAAAACTCTGAACACATTATCAAGCCTGAGAAACAACTATAGCAAGATGGGTGCCAGAGAACAAGGGGTCTCTGAAAGGTATTGGAGGTTTAAAAATTACATGATCTTAATTACTCTGAAGTTTGCATGTTTTCATTTCTTTAATTGGAAGGCAATCCATGTTACTGCGACTTACTCCACTTTTTCAGGTTGTTTGGCTATAAGCTAAGAGAGATGGTGGTGTGTTATTGTTATGGCTAATTCTGCCCATGTATTGCGATACTAGACAGAAATACATAGAAATAGAATTCGCAAGTTCACATGAATGACTGGGGCATTTTCTTCTCTTAACATGCTTACTCGGATGACTCATTTGAACTGCTCCTTTCAACCGAGCTGTAGTGTCAAGCAATCATGACCTTTTCTGAGAGTTGTGGGAATTAAAGGAAATCACTCAGCTATTTGGTCTTTAGAAATTCACAGTGCATTCTCGGCACTGTTGTAGCGTTATAGCATAATTTAATATTATATATTACCTTACAGAGAAAGCAAAAAAGCTTTATTCAAAAATAAACTATTCTCTCTCCCAAGCAGGAGATAGCAGGATTAATATTGTACACCATCATACTGTTCCTGGGAGATACCTTCTCTCCAGCCACAAAGATTCTGGTTTTCCAAGCAGGTTGAGTTTTTTATCTGGATAAGACAGAAGGATTAAGCTGTGTAGTGAATCTTCAACTTAACATCAACAATACCCAAGAAATTTGAAAAAGATTTCTGGACATTACACACTAAAATTGGAAAAAAAAAAAAATCTTTGCAAATTTCAGATATGAAATCCACCTTATATTTTATTAAATCAACAAATATAATCTACAACTATATTATCTGGATCAGGCTCTAAACTCAAAATGACTATGAAAAAGCTTCCTTCATAATGAATGAAAATGATACCTTAATGTTTGTTAAAGATGCTATGGACATTTTGGTGACATTTAAAACCAGCAAGCATATTATCACTTGGAGCATTTTATTCCAAGAATACAATGAATTACATCACAGTAACATTTCTGGTTGGCATGACGCTAATGGTTAGCTGTTTCACAAAGCTCGGAGTTCCATCATGCAGTACAAATAGCAAGTGAGAGCGGCAGAGTGTGGTGCTATCAAACAGTGGAGATACCAGCATGGATTTACAGGCAAATCTGGTCAAAATTTGGCCATTTCCTCAGCCGTTTTACCATGGCTGAAAGCCCCACTGAATGTCATCTGTCTCCCTGCAGGACTGGGAAGCTCAGACTCAGAACTGCTTTGGCTACAGAGGGGGAAATTTGCACCACGAGCATTCTCCTAGAAAAAGCTGTTGAAAGGACAAAGGTGCTTGTGTCCTATAGCAGATCTGTAGCAGACCTATTGAGATGGGGCACCAAGGGATTGGCAAAAATGGCAAAAAAGGTTTTGCCAACCCTTCGGTTAAACTGTCATCATCTAGCATGAAGAAGTTAAACTCTGACACTGATATGCTCTTGTCTCATACATTAAGGAGGCATAGAAAGAATGTTACTCTCTGAAATACCACAGCTGTGTTTATTTAGATTTATTTGTATGAACTTTATTTAGAACTGCATTTCTTTAGTTCAATTTATATGAACTTACTTCATAAGCTTTTTGCCTTCAGTTAGACATCTCAGAGGAAGACTGTGCTCATGGGATACCGCACACCAAACAACTTCTAATTTCTCAAAACACTTTTAGCTGTTAGAAGGGTAGCTCTGCACACTGACAAGACATATAATAAAAACGGATTGCCATTTTCAAGGTTTAAGGTCATAGTAGCAGTCTCCAAAGCTGCATGTACACTGTTCAGAAGATGTCTTTTGGATTGCCAAGACTTGCCTGCAACAGGATTCACCACAATTGCTGCATCACTTCCTTCCCAGCACATGCGTCAGGGTCTGTTACCACTCATTGCTCTTGATCAGTTCTCGTAGTAAGAAGCTACAGCAAATAGTTATTGAATACCTCTGAGTGCTTGCTTATCTAAGTAAACCCTTTTCCTGTGACTGGCCCTAGTAATTTGTGCCCTGAGGAAAACAACTCGCTCATTTTACCACCTCCTACTACTCTGTGATTTCCTCAGGTTTCCTCCCAAGCACTTCTGTTCTCTCATACTGTACACTCAACACAGATTAATCCTCTCCACCAGCCTTCAGATGTCTCCTATCTCAAATGCTGACATGAGCAATCCCTCTGGAGGGAAATTCCTGTTAAATATCCTTCTGAGTAAGTAGCTGAGTGTGATAATGTTCCACATGAAATTACGAGGAAAATACCAGATCTGGGACATGAATTCCTGATCTGAGTAGATCTTCTACAGTTATTCAGCTGGTTGAAGGTGATTTATTTTCCCGTTTGCTGTTCTGAGTATCTGCAGGGGACCAGAACACAATTCTCACTATTAGTTAGTATCCCAGGGGTACCATAGTCTTTCATCAAGAAAGGATAGCTGGTGTTTGACTTCTGTGCATTGGGTTGGAGGCTTTACAGTGTGTCTTGTAGTTTCTTCTGCTTGGATAACCATGCTGAGAGATGATGCTCCGGTGCAGGAATATAAAAGCACGCTTAATCCAGGCGTTCATGTAGGCATTAGAACTCTGTAAAAAAAATACTGACAACTCTCAACATATTTAGTTAGACTATCACTCTATGTACAGGGACTGTGTCTTTTTATTCAGAGCTATCCTCAGAAATTGAAAGCTGAGCTTTTAAACTTTAATTGCTGTTATATCTGCTGCCAGTAAAGCCAAATCCCAGGAAGAACATAAGTTAAAATAATTTGAAAGAGAGTAATTTGAATCTTTAGCAAAGAGATTCTATCAGAACAGGGAGACAACTCCACTTTTTATGTTAAATCCTAAAGTACATTATAACACTGGTGTGCAAAAAAAGAGTTATGATGAGTCACAGGAATGATTCATTCAATCCCAGTTCTGGCTACAAGAAAATGTGGATAGCATGTATTTTAGTGTCAGCAATACTTTGGATAACAGCATACTCAATTTAAAAAGAGTGATACAGAAACAAGGGGGAAAGGCAGTTGCAATGCCCATATATAATGTCATTTTTAGTTGAGTTTTCTACGAAAGTGATATATGTGGTCATGTATCCTGTGCCTCTCAGTCTTCTTCACATTCCTATTGTTCAGTAAACAGTGGTAATTAAACACTTGTTAGTGTCTTTTTTATTGAAAATATTTTAGTGTTTTTCATCTGACAAAGAAAAATGCTTATATTTAATTTGAAAAAAAAAAGAGATAAAATGTGAAGAATAACCACAGAAATACAGGAGCAGAAGAGGATGAGGCAATACATGCACTTTACAATTACACATTAAGTTACACAACCTCCCGCTGTACTGCAACAGAGCCCAAGCACAGAAATCCCTATAGCCCTCTGTTATTCTATTTTGATTTTAAAAGGAGAACGGAGAAGAGCAGAACACTCTGAAACTTTTGAGATGAGCTTTCTGAAACAGAGTACAAAGTACCTCTTAAATATTCCTCATAATTGTGCCTTAAACAAGAGAAAGTAGAAATTAGCTGAATTAAATGAAGGATTTGGATTTGTATAATTTTGAGGAGGTGGGTATAAACTGGATATATTAATTTATAGGACACAGAGAAAGATCATTGCTATCTGCTACAGACCTCAGTTCATATTTCATATTAAAAATAATGGAAATTTCTCCCCAGAATGTGTTAGAGCTGCCAGAACATGATGAGGTCTCTGAAAGGTCTTCAGTTGAGGTTAATCTGAATGAAGGGCATGTGGAGAGGTACTGGCCATGAAATGACACTGCTGGCTGTGACAGATAACCGTGGGAAGCCAGAGTGCTGTTTCACAGGTATTTAAAGGGTTCATGTGAAAAACGGCTGTATTTCACAAACAACTGAAGGTGAGTGTCAGGTACCCTTACAGGAACAGTCTCTTGCAAGACCAGCAGTACTTGGGACACAATATCACTTATGCTATATGAAGCATCCCTAGGCTATTCTATTATTCCATGTTGCCCAAACACAGGGAATACTCTTTAAACACAAGACAAAAAGGTCTTTTTCCCATGAGGGAGGTCAAACACTGGGACAGGTTGCCCCAATAGACTGTGGAGTTTTCATTCTTGATATTCAAAACCCATCTGGATGTGGTCCTGGGCAGCCTGTTCAGGTGACCCTACTCTTAGGTTGCTGGCCTAAATCATCTCCAGAGGTACCACACAACCTGACTGCTTCTGTGAACTCTGAGTCTGATTTGATGCTTTTGTGTACCTGACCAGTTGACCTACATGTTTTATATTTATAAAGGTCAGCTCACTTGGCTCAAACTTGGATGATGTATCATTTTAATGTAATCTGAACATACAGAAGGATATGGTTACACTCATTAAAACTGTCATAAATACGGTTCAAAAAAATCCAGTGTTTTCAACTGGATGAAACAATTTTTAGTCAAGGGAACCAGAAGGTTTATTATAGACCAAATATTTCTATGTCAAGTATAGGTTTGCCATATTTCTGGAACTCTCCTTTCCATGTGACATACCAGGTGCAAGTATAGTTGTGACATATATCATGTCAGGCCTTGGGGAGCCCCAGAAAAGACCTTCAGTCATTGTAAAAGCAAGGAATCAGTTGTACCAGTAGTATTCAACTGAAGAACAAGACACACTAATTTTCTTCTATTACTTCATAAATTATTTCATGAGTTTTTGACTTCAGAAGATGTATTTTCTTAATCTGATGTATGAAGAGTAAGGCCATAATGTTTTTTCACCTTTTTACACTTTCTGGCTCACTTTGGATTAGTTTTCAGTATGTAATACTGTAACCTGTGAGTTAGGTTATAGGTGGGCTAGGAGAAGGTTGGAGACTACACTGATATGTGTGAGTGATGCAGATGACATTGGGGTCACACGGAATTATCTGTGGTGGCACTAGGCTCTTTTAAATACACAACTCGCTCAACTAAGCAATGCCTAGGATAAATGTCTTCTGTCCTTTTTGTTGATACTTGGTTGGAAGTTGGCCTCAGGAAATAGAATTTGGGATTGTGAGAGCCTTCCAAGTGAATCCAGGAATGTGAAGGATATTAGGTCCTAAATCTTGAACAGTGCCTGGGATTTGAATTCTTTCTAGCCCAAAACAGGTCTTATCACTTACTTAGAGAAAGCTATGTTGGTTGTTGTAAACCAATGCAGAACTAAAGTTCGGTGATAAATTAAATGTTTGAAGAATATCAGAATAATTTGCTTTAGCTGGCGCATGTTGAAGGGCCTGATTTATTTTAACATATCCACTTGCTAAAGTTTAAGGTTGGCAGTGGCAAATAAGTTAGTTGCAGCACAGCCTCTGCCATTGTAGACAGTTAATCTTTCTTGCAATATTTAGAGGAACAATTGTTAGTTCCTTATCTTCCCATACAAAATCAATTCTGCATTAAATGGAGATAAAATATCTTTAAGTTTTAGTAAGAATTTTGGGAAAGTATGCTAGGGATAAGGTTGTTGTGTTATTCTGTTCTCTTCAGACTAGGATAGCACCAGTATTCTGAATCTCTCTGAGCTAGACAGTGTCCCTAGAGACAGCTGGCCGTTCGCTGTGAGAAGCATGTTGGATTATGATGGTCACATTTTGAAAACAGAAGAATGCATATGAAATGAAGACACACTGCCTGGCAACTGTGGGAAGTTAGATCTTTGGCCATTCCATGGTAACAACTTTTATTAGCAGACTCACTGTGATCTCAGCATCTTCAACTAAACTGCAAAGGGAACTTAGAGAAAGCTCTAACTTCGGACTTCAATTGTTTGGTCTTACGGCAATCATCTCTTTCATAACGGTGAATCTTTTGATATCCACTCCCTTTCAAGCCTGTTTTCTCTCTTCAATCCACTCTAACTTTATAATTTGGTACTTACTTTTTCTGATATTTTTGTTAAGATTGGAGAAATTATATCTATTTTTAAGCTGAAGATGAATGCAGATGATCTAACAATCTCCACCAATGTCCTTATGTAGCTCCTACAATATTCTGCTCAAGGTAAGAGCTGAATCTACTGACTTTGATAAGCATACAGCATACAGCACTGACTATTCCTCTGGCTACCAATTGCACAAATCACCACTCATCTTGGTCTGATAAAAATGCTCAGTAACAGACAGCTACAGTCTGACAGTCAAATCTGTCACTAGAGAACAATCAGTGAACCTCACAGAGGCTTGGTATGTGCATCAGACATTTACAGTTTTTACACTGATTTCTCTGTTCTCTTCAATACCTCCTGCAAATCTACTGACTGCCCAGGCAGGCTGTGGACTCACCATCCCTGCAGATATTCAGGAAAAAACTGGGTGAGGCACTTAGTGTTGCTCTCTAGTTGACAGGGTTGTGATTGCTCAAAGATTGGACTCAAATGATCTTGGAGGCCTTTTCCAACCTAAATGATTGTGTAATTCTGTGATTTCAACTTTCATGAGTTTATGAAACTGCCTGCTAATTCTGTGAACAGCTGGAAACATAAGGCATTTTTATTTGTTGTAGATCATAAAATAAACTTCCACTGCAGCAATAAGGCTAACAATTGGTTGAGCAAACTGACATTTTGACATCTGTACTGTCTACATACTTAGATAGTGCTGTGTCAAATACGGATCTGGTAATGACACTTCTGAATTCAAATTAAGTTATGCTAAAATAAGTCTGTGTTCTTGATTTAGGGAAGTGATTCAAAGAAGCTGTTGCTATATTGTTTGTCATGCACCTCTATGTCAAGAATGTGCCTGTGACACAGCCCAAAATTCAGAGAGGGGATGCTTAACTCAGCTGCCTCTAAAAAGACAAGGTCCACTGTCAGTGACTTAAGTGAAAAGATAGTGGAAAAGGGACATAACCTTCTTTATTAAGTCTGAGAAACTTATTTTTAAACTGTATAATCTTCTTCATGCAGCATAAACTTGGATGTATTCTTCAAACACAGTGACAGATGTGTTTGTCCAGATTGCTCAGAAGAGTTATCTTACTGTCCTTGATGGTCAGCGCAGCAACTTTTCATAAGGCCAAATAACAGAGTACTGAAAAGATGTTGATGTTGAGGACCTGACCAGCTTCACAAACAGAAGATGAATATGGTGTTTGTGATTTATTAGCTGAAACCACATAACAAAGAATGTAGTGTGTAACTATCATATGACAAGTATTACATTCATTTGCCATCACCGGACAATGACCTGTGTGGTTGACACCACTGTTTCAGTTACTAAGATTTACAAGTTTTAATAGAGTTCACACATAGTATGTGTCAGATAAAAAGCCTGGTAAAATGGTAATTGTGTGTTTTTCTTGGCTGGAATATTGTTCTGTGTGTAAGGTACAGGACTGGGATCGAGACATTGGATTAATTTTCGTTCTCTCTTATGCTCACCAAAATAGTTAAAGGCAGATTATTTACTCTCTTTGGGCTTGTTTCCTCATTTATGACATAAGAAAAATTGTACTAATACTATCAGGACTGACAGGAGGTTAAACTAATATTGCTAAGCAAGATTGAATTGCATTATGTAAATACAAAGTATTACTATCATTCCACAAACAGAAAATCTTCTGGGTTATGAAATATTTCTGCATGTTCCTCTCTCTTACATCCTGCCAAGTAGTACTTCATGACATTGTGAAAGGTCTAAGATCAAGCTATACTTCTTTACTCCCAAATGAGGAGGAGCTCAATGAGCATGGACTGCAAGTCATTTTATGATATTGTAAGAACATTTAAGGAAAAAGTGATTCCTAGAACTCCAAAGAATAAAAGAACCCCACAACAAAGCAANCAAAAACCAAACCAAAACCCAAAAAATCCAGCAGCCTAGAAATAGTCTACTGGTGCAAAGTAAATTAAGTCTGATTTCTGAAAAAAAATATTAGTTTTTTTAACATCGTGATCCAGATGCAACCCCCCTGTTTAGAAAGTCTCTGGAGTTGGGAGATGTCAAGGAAAAATCAATCTATACTTGCTTTACTTCTTTGTAATGCTCATTCCTTGAGTATTTCCCGTTTTGATCTGTCTTAAAAAGTGATCTTGTTGAAGCTGGAAGACCTCCTAGAGTCTGAAAAGGGAAGCACTAAAATCACATGACAAATTAATTTGGGACATAACCCATTACAAAATTAATTAGTAAATCCTAGGTTTAAAATGAGGAATCTGAAATAGTCACTAGAGGTATTCAAGTAGTTGGTTTATCTTCCCAGCATGTAAGTACAGGAAACTTGGCTGCTTAAGTCACAGTGCTATCCCCTACCAGAAACAGGATATTGGACCAGTTGGATCTTTGGTCTGATCCAATGCAGCAATTATTAGATTCTTATGGAGCTGAAGGCAGACTTGGTTTTGTTGCTGATGTTCATCTGTCTCAAACAGGTATTTTACAGAAGACAGAGAATTCTTGTATTTATCTCTTCATGAATACATATTAAACTCTAAGATACCATCTACTATTAGAGGTTTTTTCCTGGTTCAGGAAGAAACTGAGTCAATTTGACCTACAGTTAATTGATGACTTGTGACAGCTGCCTGTGTCAGTGTAAGTCACATAAAACCCCAGCAACAAATGTCAGAATGAAGAACTTACCCCAAATGTATCTGGAGGCATAAGATAGACCTGCTACTACTTACATTGTTTTTTGGGCGTTTTAGTAGCCACAGTCCTGCTCTCTTTCCGCTGGTCTGGAAAGAGTTTGTGTGGATGCCAGCTCTTCCCTGTGCAAGTCTGTCCTGGTCAGCCATCCTTTGCATGGCACAACGGCAGTGCCCACCTTCTACCTGACACAGTCTGTGGTTGATACAAGGGTGTTTCACCCATTATGTATCTATTAGACATTTCACCACCAGGTGGCATAAAAACTATGTAAAATATCACAATGGGTTGCAGATATTACGATACAATTACCTCTTGTTAAGAATATTCAAAGACCTAGCTATCAACTTTGAATTTTTTTTTTAAAGTAGCTAATGGCTTTTAAAATTCTTTAATTTACAATTTATCCCATGAGGAAGAGCCCATATATGACACAAAGTAATCAGCTTTGTTAATCACATTGTATCATATTCCTATTCATGTTTTGTTCATGTCAAAACCAAATAACTTCATGGATGGGAAAGGAAGAGATTACGTTATATTGACTTGCATAGAAACACATCAACCACTTTAAGAATAAAGCTAAAAATCTAATATTTTCCACTGTTGAAAACACATTTTATGAAACTATCTCTAATCTATAATACAACTTCCAATGTAATGATGGCAATGTGTTCAATGTTATGAAATCAATTCCTATGTTCTTACCACAGGAAAAGAAAACAGCTTTTTGGCACCTCAGAGAGGCCAATAACACTTGCACTGACAAGTGTTATTGGCAAGAAAACAGAGGGTCTGAGATGAAAGACATAAATTCTGTGATGGATACAGAGATTTTCCTCCAATTAGACTGTTGACATAACTCCTTGTAGCTTTGTGGGGTCTTTCCCACCTTGCTTTCATAGGCTGGATGTAAGTGTCACATACAAATTGCCACAGTGACAGGAGGCCATACTCCTTTATCTTATTTTTGAAAATTACCCTAGTTTTTGCTCTTTTTCCTGCTGCTTCCTTTTTTCACTTCTTGATCCTTTCCACTGGACTCCTGGCGGTCCTCTAAGCTACCATTTCATCATTTTGACTATGGTTTTAAATTATGTCACTGAGAAGTCAGAACTTTTCTTTTTAGTCTCCTTTCCTTCCTTGACTTCCTTCCATGACTTACCATACTTTTTAGTTTCCTTTTTTTTCATGATCTTGTCCTGACCCTCTGGCTATTGCTGGATTATCTTATTTGGTGCCCTCTATTTTCCCTACTGTTTTAGCACTGTTTTCCTTGAATTTATTTTTTAAGTTTCTTTCTCTTTTATTTTCCAATAATTTTTGAAATTTATTTTAGACTCCTCTATCATTTCTGCTACAAGTTGTTTAATCTATTCAACTTCTGTCTGTCTCACATCTCTGTATAACCAACAACTAAGCTTCTCACCTTCCCCCATGACCCCCTCCTCACCTTTTCTTCTCTGTCACCATTAAAAACTTGTAACAGATTAGTTTAATCCATCCATGATTCATGTCTGATACACTGCTGGATTCATGTAAAAAAAAGTGTTATGAAAATTGCTTGTAGCTTTGTAAGTGCAATGAACTCTTTTGAGGCTGGCACCTTCAGTTTAGACCAATAGCAGAGAAAAAAATCTTTATATGGTTAATGATTTAGAATAGACTTCTCTTCCTAAGGTGACGTTAATCCAAATGAAGATATTAGCCCTGGCTAATAAATATTGTCTATATTCAATTCCAGAAAAATCCATTTGCAGACTTTTCTGTCTGCAAGAACCAAAATAATAGTTCTGAAGGTATGGAGGTCTCAGAGGGTGTGTGGTTCCTGTGAGACTCAAAAGGATTTAACGGGACACCTCAGAAGCAAGTGGAGTGGCAAAGGTGTCTTTCAACAGGTGATCGTATCTCTACTTCTCTTGCTCTCAGTGGAGTGTAGCACAGAATGGGACATGCAAGGGAAATGTGGTTCTTGCTGTTGCTCTACTCTAACAAGGTCCAGGTGGAGATTTTATAACTCAATTATGAACAAGCAAAAAGATTAGGCATGTTAAGTGGACCTTCTCTTCTGATATATTTCTCCCAGTAAGAGTTGTTTTACTCCAATATTGGAATTCTGTATTGATACGAAAATTTTAGGCAGACAGAAAATCGAAATGAGCTTTACCCTCTAAGAAGAGATGGTAAAAGAAGGGAGCTGGCTAGAACAGCTCAAAAAGTAGGATTGCAACAAGTCTCAGTAGAAGTGTATGATGGACTCAGAGGAACTGGCTAGTTTCCATTGACAAGAACAACATTTTAACAGTCCTGAGAGATACAGCACCACTGCTTCCCATGCCACTCTCTCTCTCTCTAAAAAAGAAAAAAAAAAAAAAAAAAAGGATGTAAATGACTTTTTTTTGTGTTCAACAGTTAGGTCACAAATAAAATCAATGGAATATTCCTGGTATCACCTAGAGATATAATTAATTTAATATCTGCATTCAGAAACCTCTCAAAGTTCTAACTAGTATTTTGTAAGCAACATCAAAGGTTGATAAAATGGTGTATGTCAAATTCCTTATGCATGAAAGGCCTTCACCCTTTCTGTGCTAAAGTGTCTTCCCACTGAAATCTTCCAAAACTCAGTTCCTTGCATTTAATCAAACAACAAAAATAAATTTACAATCCTGTATGATCACCTTTCACAATTAATTGATAAAAGTTGGGGATTTTTCATTTCAGAATTCCTTTGTTACATTTCTTTGCATTCTATGCAATTTCAAATGCTTGATGTAATGCTTTGAAGTAATTTGAAAAAGCATTCAGGTAGAAGCTGGTTTTTTTCCCCAGAAGCTAGCAAGACTATGCTCATTTGTGGTTTATCTGATGTCAATAGAGTTCAGTGTCAGGCTTCTCACTTTCAGCTGGATAATATGGGCAAAGCTAGGTTATTTGCTGTTAACATTGTAAAGCAGTGTACACTTCGAACATTGAACAAATAACAATGTTGATTCATCAGGTGGCTGGAAACACACTCAGAAATGATTCTTCTTTTTATTTCCTTATTCTTTTTATATTATGAGAGCTTTGGGATCAATAAAAGCAAATGCTTTGTCAGAACTGAGTACGTAAAATATATGACAATAATTTCTTTCATACTCTAGGTGACAGAAAACCTCAATGAAGAACTTGGATGCACCAAGGGGACTGTCATCACTTAAAACAGATCTTGTAAGACCTCAATACAATATGCAATCACATTTACATTACTCACCGATAACACTTTATTCATGTCTCTGTATGTCACAGTGTAAACAAGAATGCATGAAAGTATTGCATCAGAACATTGATTCTTCAGATTTCACGTTCTCAGCACTAAAAACATAAAAGAAATGGGAATTGCAAGTTTAACAGTGTTGCAGGTAGTTTTCCACATTATATTACTATGGTATTCAGCACAGTTCTCCTCAGACAATGGCAACAATAGCATGACAAATGAGTTCATGTTGGAAGATTTAAGAAAGTTTGTGAAGCAGGTATGTTTTGTTTGCTTTACATAAGCCAGCACTGACACTAGAAGCTGTGAAAGTGTGTCAAGGCAATGTTCACTCCACAGGCATTAGTTCAAAGACAGTCTAATATTCTCAAAGCAGACCTGCACTGATGCACGACTTAGAAAGCCTGAACACACAGTGAGTAGGTAGAAAGGGAGCACTGCTTGCTGCTGGCTCAGGTACCTTCAACTCTAGGGCATTCAAAGACGCTAAAGAGCTGTCCTTCATATTTGCTTTTACCCTTTTTATGCTATGCCCAAATCTTTTACCTCACTCTAACCCCAAACATTTTATTAGACAACCTGCACTTTTACTATTCCTGTTTTACAGATATCAAATATCTACCATTTGCATTAAAAAAACAGTTAAAAACAGTTTAAAAGCATTTTGGTCAGTTATGTTTTCTCCTTGGAGACAGGCCCCATCTTCAGTTGTATCTGTCAGCCCTTTTGTCTGCCTGTGTAGTACATCTGGTGAAAGAAAGGCCAGAATTTACAAACAATTTTTGTCTCTTGGATCTTAAAAGTGAAGCAAATGAGATATACAAGAAGTTTTGAAGAGAAGTGCTTCCTATTGCTGATTTTTGTTTATGCACAAGCCAACATTCAGCACAAAAATTTGTAACCATATTTTACATTTTCTGTGCATCATTCACAAATCCACTCAGCTGAACTAGATGACAAAATACCATTTTGTTGTATTATAGTTTGTGTAACAAGTTGACACCTGTCAGCTGAGCACCTGTAACTTACTGTGTCCTCTTCCAAGTTTGTCTGTGTGCAGCTCTCACTTTCAGACAGCTAACCTGCTTCTTGCATCTCACAGCTGGAGGAAGGTGGATGGGAATCCCTGCCCTGGACTCAGTTCCAGGCACAGGAACTCAAGAGATATGGTGTCTTAGGGGTCTTGAGCAGGTGCTAACAGCTATGAAGTAATTTTATCCATAACAGAGAAATGGTGGCCATGGAAGTGTAGTGAGGCTAAGGTTGTCTCTGTCAAGGGGTGGGTGTTCTGCAACAATGATCCCTTTGCAGAAAAGAAACTTCAAACTCAGAAATAGTGACAACTTTGAGAACAGTGCCTGTTGTTAATGATGGATCAACGAGAAATCAGAGGAAGGGCAATCAGAGATGGTTCTTCATTAAACTCTCTTCTGCCCACTAAAATGGGTGACACAAACTTCTCAAAATTTATATCCCTTCTTACTGTGGGTTTTCCTTTTTATAAGGAAATAAGACAAATAAGACTCTTGCATCTTTGTTTTAGCTTTTTTGGAATAGGTCCTACTTCAATGACATGATGTTTCTTTCTATATTGTTAAGAGTGTCCATCTAATTTCCAAGGAAGGGCTTCTTTCCATAGTTTCTAACCGCAGATATTTTTATAGTACAATGAGCTTTGCTTTCATTGACCCCTAGAAATGAATCCCTCTGATCATTTATATATGAAGATTTGAAACAGCCAAGCTGCGTCAGTTACTTTGCTTCACATAAAAGTATTAGTATCTACAATGCAATTACAAACATTAAAACTCAGTCCTAGAGAAAAAACTTTGCTTTTTAAATCTAACCTCTTTTAGAAAAGTTCATAAATCTTTTCATAAAGTAACTCAAGTGGCATGTTCTAAAAATTTTTATTAAGAATATAATACGGACTGGAATTTAACTAGACAGAAATATTTCTCCCAGTAAAATGTAAAGAATGTTTTGGACATATTTTAAGCAGTCATACAGTTACATATGGCTGTAACACCAAAAAAGACCATTATGATCAGTCATTCCAACTTTGATATAGAACATGTGCCAGTACTTTTTACAATATATGCATAAAAGTCATAATTTCTGTTTGACTTACCAGCATTTTAGCCAGAGCAGTCACTTAATATACACATCAGTGAAAACTCTCACCCAGTCAATGAACAGTAGGTTTCTTCTAACAGTTGCTGTTGAACATCCTGTCTACTTGCTCATGTGGAAAAATCCCTACTATTTTATCAATGTCAGTCATCAATAAATCATTGCTCATTTTTTTTCTTTCCTTCTCCCTTTTTATTTTCTTTTTCCTTGCATTTGCCTTCTTTCAGAAGCTGTTATTTTAACTGAAGAAACTTCCCCATGTGATTGTCACCTTGCATCATCATTGGGCTAAGACAACTTTCTGTCTCAGACAGAAAGCAATGCACAATTCTGACCCTGTCCAAAGAAGCTCCATCAGCAATACAGCTCCTTCCCTCCTCAGAGTCACATAAGCAGCCCCAGGGCTGCATCATCCCTCGTGGGCAGCCTCTCACGGCTGGTTAAAGGAGTCCAGGCTGGTTACACTGCTGTTCCAGTACACACTTGTTAGACAGCCCATGTGGTGTGGTGCAGGGAATGACTGCATGTTCAGAGTCATGTGCCCATGAGAAAAGAAGATTTCGGAATGGAAAAAATTGCTATCCATCATGGGTCTTGAGATTACTTTTGTGTGGCAGATAAGCAATATGGGAGAATAACCACAGAGTTAGAGAATGACATCTGTCCTAGGATGGAAGGAATTGGCCTCCAGAAATGCTTTTTGTCTTTCTAAGAAGTGCCATTGATGGACTTGAACTACATCTCTTTCTTTCAGATGCTAAAATTACAGAACAAAATGCCATAAAAATGTGTCATCTTTCTGGCAGAGGAGATGAACAAAAAGCATTGTGATACACTATAGGAAAATATCCCTTACTTTTCAGCTGACAGGAGCAGATTATTTAGCTGCAAGAGATTTTTATTTTTATTTTAATTGTTTGCCATAACATCTTCCAGAAATGTATTCTTCAGGCTGATCCACTGTGTTTCAATTATCTGAATTTAATCCCAAATTTTGTCATTATTTACTCAGTGTAATTAGCATTTGAAAATAATTCATTGTTTTTGAAAATTAGAAGCAAATATCAGAAGACGAAAAAAAATTATGAAATAATACATGAAGAATCTCTGTAAAGCAGAATTACCCTCTGAAAAACAAATAGTCAGCAGAATTTCCCCCTAGAGGCATGTATGCTTCACAAAATACCTGCCTTCCTGATGAGAAAGCATCTTCAAGTTATAAAATCTCGCAATATCACTTTTATATAAAAAATGCTGAAATTAAACCATTTTACAATTCTTCCAAAGTTTCTCACCTGTATTTCATAGTTGTAGTTGAAAATCCTATTACAATTTCTGTAGTTTGCTATTAGCTGGTCTCTCAGCATGTAAAAGTTCATGGCCAGCTTTTCCTTAAGTCTGTGGTTAAGTGCAATAGAAGTGGACTTCTAATTGTTATAATGCAAAGAAAAAGATTATTTTTTGAGCAGTCTGGCTATCATATAAATAAAAAGGAAGATATATTTGGCTGGTACAATCAAGAGGAATGTAAAGCTCCCACGCCTGCCTTCAGTAATTGATGAAGTGGGTCAGTGACATTTTACAGGGCTGTGTTTGAATTGGACCCTTGAGGATAAACAGCACATAAACTTTTTCCGCCAGCTTTTTGGTAAGTTAATATTGGCAATTCCAATTTAACGCTTATGAATGAAAGTATTGCAGGCTAAGTGAAATAAAGGAACAGCCACAACTATTGTCTGGGGCTGGTGCTCTTTCCTGCAAGCACTACTTAATGCAATGTAAACCAGAGACCTAATCTGTCAAAGAAATACATGGGACTGGGCTCGTTCTGGGGAGAGGGGAGTGTTCTGGAAGAATTTAGAATTTGTTGTATAACTAAAAATTCAGGTTTTTAGCAAAAGTGTCTGTCACTAGCCCATTTGGGAAATATACTTGTTGATTTCCTGGTGAGGTGGTACATTGAATGGTTGTGAGGTTTCAGGTGCATGTTAGTGTTAAAAAATTCTATTAATAATTTACAGTAGGAGGAAATATTTTATTAATGCCATCTGAAATCAATGCACAAAATTAAAATGAAGCATTCCCAATTGCTTAACTAAGCTATGGGACATGGTTGGAGAAAACAGGTATTTAATTTTTAGAACACATTGGTCATTTATATTTAAACATTTCATTTAGGCATAAAGGAAATTCTTTCAAGCTGTCATCATGAATATTTAATGTCTTCAATGTCACATATAACTTTTATATAAACACACACATAATTAGCTTTTAGCTTCAACTGAGTGAATCTGAAGCTTACTAACAAATCTGCACGGGTGTGTAAACTGGGCTTTCTTGGTGGTATTGGTGGTAGTGAACTAAACAGAGTCAGAGATGAGCCCAGTTGCTGGGTCCTGTGCTTTAATGCTAGCACACTTCCTCATATAATGTGTTCTGTAGCAGGTATCATTTTCCCATAGTGTTTGGACTCGGACTGTGGGTAGCCTGGGGCTGTTCCAGTGGGCTGTGTGAACAGTGCTACCCTGTTGTGGGGAAGGTAAGGTTTTAGCCATATGGATTCAAGCCATACCATGTCACTTGTACTCAGGATCAGAGAACCCATTCTATTTACTAGCAAAGATGTAGACATATCCCTGTAGGGACTTTGAGAGGTGCAGATTCATTTGCAAGGATGGCTGTGCACCTGTGGCATGCCATGAACCAGAGGGGAGCTCCATGGATCTCTGCTGATGGATGTCATGGTGAAGCTGTTGTCCCAAAATTTGGTTTAAGAAACACTTTACACTTTAATGCAAAGCTTTGTGGACATAAAACCAATTTCTATAAAAATAAATCAGGCAAAACTACTATTGAATTCAAGAGAACTTTTGCTGCAATAAGGTTTAGGGATAAGCTCTTTAGCCACGAAAATATAAAAAAGTTTGGGGAATGGGGTATCCTCACAAATGACGGTACACCCAATTGCTTTTCCTGCAGCAAACCACCATGCTTGGTGTGAACACTGGGGGCCATGTGGACCACTCCTCTGAAAATACAAGGGCTTGAATGTAATGATGGATTTACCAGGGCAGGGGAGGGAGAACAATCACAGCATATACCTTGTAGGCTGGGCATATGCTCAGTGTCACACTCAGATCTGCTGTCACCACTGTGGCTGCATCCAGCCTGGGGAGCTTGTGCCTTTCCTGCACATATGGTCAGAGCTGAGTCCCCAGAGCTCATAATCATGCAATGTATGCTTTCTTAAAGGGATGAACAGTTTTACTGGGAAGCAGTTCAATCAGTCTGATGAAAACTTTACTGACTGGAAAGCTTAAAACTTGATAATTAAACTGAAAGTCTGCTTATGAAAAAAGTTTTGTTTCTGTGACTGTTTGAAAATTTAATAAATGGGAAAGAATCTTATTAGATTTTAAATTCACTGCGTGAGAGCAGACCCAGTTACCTAAGCCTCCTATCTGTAAGTATCTGGTGTCACCCTTTATGTGATTGACATATTAATTCAAGCTATTTGGGATTTTTAAATTGAAAAAGGTTCATTCTGTCCTCATCCACACTTTGCACATGCTAATCCATTTCTATAAAGCTTACAGCCTAGAGATTTTTTGAATTCAGCACAAGAGAGGGAGTAGTTAAAGAAAACCTCCATTGTCCCAGTGCTTGTTGGTGGCATTGGAAGTACAGGAGGATCCATTAACCTTTGAGACTGTAGCTTCTCTCTTATTTTTTCATTTTGAAGAAATTTTCACTCTGGTATATAATGAAAAATAATATCAGAACCTTTGGGTTTTGTGTGTGCTGTGTGAAAAAAAATTTGGCTTTACAGCCAATGAAAAAGAATTTTTGTAATCCTGCTTTAGGAATGAGAGTCCTACCTGATATCACTACTGTCACCTATCTTGGAGCTTTGCAGGGGCAGAAAAGACTGGCTGAAGGCAACTGTTCATTAGTTCATTTGCCTAAAACAGCAAATATTCTATGAAGAAACTGTCTTAGATTTTCACCTTTCCCCTTAAACCATTGAGTGCTATGAAATCCTGCACTGTACTCTTTCAACACAATATTTCTTGCCTGAACTATATTGAAATTGATATTTAATCTTAAAGGGCATTTGGATTTCAAGAGGATAACACCATGAGCATGTATTTAGAAACATTTTGCACAGGAATTTATGAAACCTAAATTTTCCTAGGCATAATTGATCGCTATTAGGCACAGAAATACCTTTGGGAGTACCTAAAATACCCCAGTTGTATGTGCTGACAGAGCTGCTCTCAGTGCTGTTGACAGCCCTCTCAGATGCTTCCTCAATAAGGTTGATGGCAATATCTTCAGCAAGCTCAACAGTGCCATTTGAATGGAGTAAATACCTTGATTGCTGCTATCTGTGTTAGCTGGCATTAAATCCTGTAACCTATAAGGAAAGGCTTTCATACCTATGAAGTGGCCCATACAGAATTCCAGGTAAGGCTGGAATTGTAGTCTGGCCAACACTATCTACAGTACGGTGAGAAAATGGGTATCAGTTATTCTTCAGTTATTCTTCACTTATTTCGAGGAACCTTGAAGTGGCAATTTCTGTGCTTAAAAATCCTACTGTATTGCATACAAGCAGGGTATAACTACTGTTTAAAACTGTTTAAGTTAGAAAATTCCACATGACATACAGTTATTAGTATTGTAAACATTTTTGAGTTGCCCAAGTGAAACAAGATCAGACAGAGCTGACAGCAGGAATAAGGCACAGATGATTTCTTGGGATCATTTCCACACTATGTTCTCTATGTATTTGTGATTTCATAAGGTTATTAATTTGGCTCTTTTCATCAACTCTAGTACCAGAATTAGATGATGGTAAATTGAAATAAGTAAATATAAAAATTGTAGGACTGAATATCTGTATAAGCATCAGAGTGAGTCCCCAAGGAATGCAGTGAAGGTGAATACTTGAAAGATAATTCTAGCTGACAGTAAGATGACAGCAAAGCATGCTTTAATAAATACGCAACAGCAGATTAATATGCTACAACTTCAAAATCCTAACAAGAAGTTAGGAGTCTGTATGCTTGGGGAATTTAACAGCAATTGTTCCCTATCGTATCTGTGACACACACTGTGCTACATTACGTGTAGCGTGTCCTTTAAATGATGAATGTGTTTGTCCCCCACAATCTCATGAGCATAATGATTTGTTTACTTTTCTTCACTTTCACTGCTAATCCATATTAGAAAGTTTAACCTAGTAAACAAAAAAAAATTCAATCTAACAAGAGGTAATAAGTGTCTAGAAGCCTGAAGCTAGGCTGGCTAACTAGACTGCTCATCTGAACAAGTTCTGGGTAGTGCAACTGTTTGTGAAAAGGTTAGTATCACATGCAAAAAAATATGAACTTCCTCCATTTAGTAATTTAATGCATTGATTTATTTTAGTTCCACTTAATAAGAGACCATATTTCAATAACACTGTTGCCATAAACTGTTAAGGTGATACAAAAATTAGCATAAAACCACCTTGAAATTATTCTGATTTATCAGAGGCAAAATCAGTTTTGAAAACTATTTTGCAATCTGTACTGCAGTGATTTAACCTTGAAAGGAAATGGTCTTCAAGTATTTGTAATACATCGTCAAGAAGTCTGATGTACTTAAATTCATTCAAGTAAGAAGAGGAGATGCAATGCACTAGTTTCCAAACTGAGTGGAAAGTTTGATTTATTAGCACTTGATCCTGTGAATCATGTACCCACCTACAGCTTCATAGATTAGATGTTTGCAACTCTAGGTTTGAACTGAGAATTTAATGAAACAGGATTTGATGAATTCTGCAGTTTTTTTCTCTATCTGGAAATTAGGTTTCTATACATACTTATGGGAATAAAAGGATTTAATTTTCCATTATCTCTTTTGCTATTTTTCTTTGTAATGTTTAGATTCGAAAAAGTAAGACTGAAAGAGGGACCCCAAAAAGCTATGATAGCACTAATTTTTCAAAAAAGTAAAAGAATGGGAATATTTTGTCCCTAGGCTTGTATTCATATCTTTAATCAACCCGTTTCTCTCCTTTTTTTTTCTACATTATGATGGAACTACTGCTATATATATTACAAATAAAAGTTTAGTGCTTGTGCTTGTATTTATATCTTAGTGGTTTATTACATTATGTTATCTCTCATATTGAAGTGTGTCCAAATATTATTTCTGTATTTAATATTTCTATGTTAATGATATAATAACACTTTCTTGATCTTCTACGCATCCACTTGATTGGTAGTTCAGCAATTGCCATTTTTCTCATTAAAACAAAGAGACAGAGTGAGTTATTTAGGTATGTGTGAGGGGATCAGGAAGTTTGTTGTAATACTACTTAAAGATATTTTTCAAGAAAGATGCAAACATTGCAATATTCTGTATTTATGTTAAGGACATAAATAAAAGCTTAAAAAATTAATTAGAACACTTAAACATGTGATAATAATTTTTCAGAGCTAGAACATTTAAAGCTACACCAAATTTAAAAGGAAACCACAGAACTGGGATTGAAAGGTATTGACAGAAAGGAAGAATGAGAATCAGGCAGGGTCTAAGAGTACAATATATGAATTACTTGATGGTAAGTTAATAATGGCTCCATTTGATTCATTTACAGAGGGAGCAAGAGGGGTGAGAAGTCAGATCAGACACATTTGCCTTCTGAGTAGGACTGCAGGCTGCAGGAGACTGACTGAAGACAACGTATTATATATGTTCTTCATGAGCCAGTTTTTTGACAGTTTATTCTATATGTACTATGACACCATTACTGATACACAAAACCTCAGAGAATAACTTCAGCTATAATTTGGGATGTGCTGGCTTTGAGAAGGAATTCAATTCAACTGTATATACAGGATAAATTTCAAACCTGAGTTAGTATTAAAAGCCAGATTTGTTTATCCCTTGTGGCGTCAGGGTTGTTCTTCTGTCAGTCTTTACAGAAAGAGCTCAATACATGCAGTGTAAATCTACATTTTTCCTGTATTTAATCTAATAAAAATATACATCTAGGAAATATGACTCAACCATATATAAGAACATACAAAAGCAAAGTGTTATTAAATATGTATACTACTGACTTAATTATAGAAGTTAAGGGGAAACTTGAGAAAACTAGGATTTTTTGGTATGTTTTTCTTCTCCTTAATCTAATCAGACAACACTAAAAGCCCAAGAGGTATATAAACTTCAGTAACTAGTTATATTAAACCTGTGTTTACTTAGATGATTTGTATGAGATAAATAAGTAATTACCCAAAGGACATTAAAAAATGAAATATATGAGACTGCATGTGAGCAAGCTAACACAAGGCAGAAAGCTTGACTGGTGCATATTTAATAAGTAGAATTCCCTGTACTTTTATATTGTCTTCCATTCTATAGAAGTCCTTATATCACCTTTATCACCATAGTAACTCAGCACTTTACAGTCTTCTCCTTCTATCCATCATATTATTTTATCAATTTCGTAAAGGATAAAATACTTCCCTGATCATCCACTGTTTGGTACCCTGCCTTGTGGGCATCCTGCCGAGAAGTATTGTGAATAATGCAATAATTCAGTAATCTCCTCCAGAACAAAAAGTGATTCTGGTTTAAACTACTGTACTATCAATTTCTCATTGTATATCATCATAATATTTAAAAATTAATTAATCATGAGAGCTTTGTATCTTTTAAACACTTGATAAACATTTCTGTAGCCTTCTGAGTTGGAAGAATCAATTGTTATGGTCACAAACCTTGTACAGTTTGCAGACTGGCTCTGAACTGTCAAAACCCGGCATTCAGGAGAGACAACATTATTTAGGTTTACTACAGGGTATTTTTTTCTAACTTTCTCTATTATAGTACCCCCAAAAGGAGGGAAGGTGCCAAGAAAACATGTTTGGTAGCCCCAGAGTGCTCTATTATTAAAATATGAACAGTCATAACAGACTAGAAAAAATAAGAAGATATTTTCACATGAAATTAGACAAATATGTAGTTATTTACATATATCAGTAAAAGGAAAGAAAATTTGCAGTTAACCAGTTCCATACAAATAGGAATGGCAAAGATTATACCAGGGAGCAAAATCAGTTTAATAAATTGGACCTGAAAATTTAGGATATATATCTTTCATGTATTTTTTTTTCCAATATACCACCTTCATAGCTCCTAAATATGCATTTGGCGTACTTTTATTTATTCATACTGAAGCAGTGTGCTGAGAGGCTTTGTCAAAACACTTGAGTTTATCTGTATGAATGCAAACATTACTACTTTGAAACAAAGCTGACATTTCTGGTCTTTGATCCTTTAAGTGCAGACTGTCCTAGCTTTTATCTAACGTTGCAAAACATTCTTCTCCTGCGTTACAATGCTTCAATTTGATCCAGAGAAGCATTTTAGTTTTTATTCTGAATGTATGTTTCCAAAACCCACATTTTTATGTGTTTTTATGCTTAATAGAATTTACATTTTTCTACACAGTTTTCCTTCAGGTGACTGACAAAGCCTCAGAAGGACATTTTTTTTTTTCAAATATAAAGCACTATTGGTACATCAACAGATATCTGTTCCCACTAAATCCTGCCATAAGAAATTTAATTTAAATGAGCATACTAGCTTCAATCTATTAAAATTGTTGTCATGACTTGTGCAGTTTCACTCCCTTAATTTCAATTCTGATCTTTGCTTTCTCAAAGGAGTAAGGCAAAGTACAAATCAAAGAGTACAAAATTCATCCCATGGTTCATCAGCCAAGAAGTGTATCAACCATACAGCTCATGAGAGTGACTATGTGTGACTCTCTGTGCTGATTAGCAGGTTAGCTGGGACAAGATCCTCTGGTTAATGCAGCCTGACAGAGTCAGGATCTGACTCGTGGATTTTAAAACATGAGATAAGAAGTAACTGGAGCAAGGTAAGTTGCTCAAACTACTCTTAAATATTTACTGTGATATCTCCTGCAAATAAAGAGTTGAAGACTTTTGGTCTAAACAGATGAACCCACCATCTAGGGAAGCCTATTTATCCAGCACTGCAGGCTCAGTGATTCTTTTTTTCTGCCTTGTCTCAGAAGGCATTTATATGCTTTCTCCACTGCAGGGCCTTTTTCTAGCAAAGTTTTCCCACCAAGACTACAGATTTCCTTTTCCAAACTCCTCTGATTGCTCTTTCCTTACTCCTGACAGCTGAGCATGATTAAGCACCAATGAAAGAAAAGAAAGGCTCCAACACAAAATTCTTGCAGAAAGTTGATATTTAGTTTTAACCTACAGTGAAAGCTAATGTAGCTCAAGGAAAAAAAGACAGAAACCCAAGTTTATTTATGTGTAAAAGACATGTAAACTTCCCTTTAACATATTCAGAGCTCTTTATTTATTAGTTAGTCCTGTGTTGGCCCTGCCCTGTTTTGAGCTTAGCTCCACAAGCTTGCTCTTGCTACAGTTCTGATCCTATTTTAGCACAATGGCAGTATTTGGTGTGAACTCAAGTGTTACAGGACCAACAGTGATAAAACAACACTGGTTCCAGTTCTCCTGAGCCACAAAGGCTCACAGTCTAGAGCTTCTGCCTCAGTGTGGGTGCCAAATGTAGCTCACCTGTTCCTAGCAGCAAATGAGAAAATGACCCTTCCAAATCATGACTGAACAATAAAGAAGCTAGAAAGTTACAGATATATTGTTTTAAAAGGAAACTTTCCCAAGTAGTGCCAGAAGAGCTTCCTTTTTTGGGTATGTTAATGTGAATTGCTATTATTTATAATTTTGTACAGAATGCAGTTTTTAAAAATCCCAAGTCTTAGTTGCTTATTTCAGGAAGTGAGTCAGTTTTGCTCTGCTTTGATTATTTGGCAAGCTCATATCCCCTTGCTGTTATGTACATTTTAGTCTGCATGTCCATCACTGAAACTTGAATATGATTATGTTTGGCCCAGTAGGTTCATGTCTTTTAGAACTATAACATTACTTCACTTGAACAGTTATTAGGGCTGCAGAGATGTAACTACAATTGCTAAATGGGATAATGCAAAATGAATGAAGCAAGAGAACCCCTGGAGGCTTCCTGATGTTTACTCTTTCAAGTAATGCACTTTTCTAAGCCTGTCATCTCATCACAACAGA
The DNA here is from genome assembly GCA_013400415.1 of Scytalopus superciliaris. Taxonomy (NCBI): domain Eukaryota; kingdom Metazoa; phylum Chordata; class Aves; order Passeriformes; family Rhinocryptidae; genus Scytalopus; species Scytalopus superciliaris. The sequence goes on along the minus strand of VXBX01002265.1, from coordinate 63,643 downwards.
GAATTATTTAGGGAACCGTGTGAACAGTAATGCTTCACAAGTCTTACAGCCATCCAGAATATAAAGTGTGCATTACACAATGCAAGTCATAAATAGACATTTCCCTGTTTTCTACAAACTGGTCACACTACAATGGCTTGTTTCATTAGAGCAGTGCAAATGCGAAAGCATAGACGTAAAGTAGCAGCACACTGTTGTGCTTTATAGGTTATTTGCAAACTCTATTTACTGTTAAAAATAAAGCTAACTTTCTAGGGTCATTATCACTTGTCCTATTCTGAGGATAAACTAAGACTTCGACATTTCATTCTTACTCAGTATCTTTTAATAGGTCAGCCACAGTAATACCATTGCTTAATGCTGCTACATGTTTTAACTTTGAATAAATTTATGGAAAAATAATTAGCTTTACAGCATTATAGGTCTATGAGACATATGTTACAACTTAAGGATTTGAAATCCTCATGACACCTTTGAGATTGCATTTGGAAAGAATTGGTCAGGCACCATTCTTTTGTGCAGTTTTTACACATATGCTTAAAACACACCTGTGCAATACTATTTATTGCTAACAGAATAGGAATATATATTTGAAGAGAAATATATGTGATTTAAGGGTAATAGAGCTAATCTTTTTTGTATTATAAAGGCTATTAGTGCCCCCAAAGTAAAGGAAGATCGAGGCATATTTTCTAGAACTCTTTTAACCACTCCAAGGCCAGGTGGAACAAGAAGCAGCCATATCATCTCTGTCCCTGAACAGGGATCAGCTTCTCAATGTGCAGTAATAGTCAAAGGCAATAGGGAGTCATGTATCATTCTGTGACCCTCAGGGGTGTAATGATATGACAGAGCAGCTATGCATGTACCATGGTGTTGTAAACTAAGCCAATAACATTTACTGGGCTACACAGTGGCAGCTGTGCCCCTGATCCCTGGACTAGCAGGAAGCAGAACTTCTTTTCACAGTTACCATCAAACACTCTTAAAGATTGCTTGCTTCCAGTCACAGCTATCAGCACTGAACATAAACTTGTAGAATTTGGGAAACAAATATATTCTTATCAACAGCGTTGGCACCATCTCAATTGTTATATGTTAAAGCCTGTGCACTGTGAATAGGAACTGGGAAGAAAAGGTGACTTTTAGAACTGTGGTGTAGTAGATGAAGGTCATAAAATCCTCGTATTTTAAAAAAATTATTCTAAATCTTTACTCAGCACCATTGAGGACCTAATAAAGCATTGGAATAGGCTGTGTAGAGAGGTTATGTAGTCTCCATCCTTGCAGATTTTCAATAACTATCTGGACATTCTTGAGGAACTCAAATTTAATGTTGACCTTGCTCTAAGGAAATGAGCCTGGACGGTCTTGTGAGTTCCCCTCCAATAGTTCAGTGATCCAGTGATCTTTGGGGTCACACAGGCTACCTGTAAGGCCATACTTTACACTTGGCACCAATTATAGATGAAAATAATCCAATCCCCATCTCTTCTACTGGATCAGACATGAGAATAATGAGAGGCTGAGGTGATAGCTTTTTGTTGAAAGATGGAAGTGCAGGTGGAATTGTTGTCTGCTGAATCCTGCAATGTAAGTTTTATCTTTGAAAATAAATTAATAGATTCCCAAATTATTTCAGATTCAAAGTACTGAATCTGATGTATAGTCTTAGAGCTCTGTTTGAAGAATATAATTGTTTCCATTTTCTCTTATATTCTGGCATGGAAGGGATAAAATATAGCATAACTAGCTCCTCTCTCTTTTCTGACCACTCCAACATGTTTATTTTGAAACAACTGGATTCAGAGACTTTGATGTCACTGTCACAGTGGCAAACTGTAGATTACTCTTTCCTTACTCTTCTTTGATTGTTGTTGCTGTAATTCTTTTCTTTCACTTATATCTTATTCCATTGATGTGTTTGAGTGTAGTGTACACAGCCAGTGTAGTTACATGTTCTGGGTGACAAAACTCCATTGTGAAGCAGTCAATTTGCTAGTCCATCTTTAGCATTGCTATGGTTATTCATTATTTATTCCCATCTCATCACCCCATTAGAGGCAATAAATGTATAAAATTGCAGAGCCTGGTGTGTACCTCAACTGTCCCCAAAGTCAGCATAGTCAAATACATATCCAGGTGAACAATGAAATATTAAAATAAATATGCAACAAGCATCCATAGGAAATGCTACCTCAGTCTTTAATCCTGTATTCAGAGAGAGAAGGCATTCCCTCATAAAAAAGCTTCTTAGTATCTAGCTTTGTCATTGTTGGCATGTTTTTGGGGAATGAGGGTATTTCAACTCAAATGTGATGAGGAAACCATAATTAAAACATTTCAATTTTCCTACCTCAAAAGGAAAACCAGAAAACTCTAATTAAAAGCCTGCTTTCTCATAGACAGAAAGTGAAGTATACATCTACAGAATAATTCCCCACTCTCCTTTTCTTTCCTTCCTTGGATGAAAGGGACTTCTGTCTTCTTTTCTTCTCTCTTTGCATACTTTACGTTTCCAGGTTTATTATAAATTTCCTAACTGTTGTGTATCTAAAGGACTTAGATGAACTTTCTTAAATGACTAAATTTTTTGATGTCTTAATATGCAATATATTATTCTCACAATGACTGTGCAAAGTAAGAAATTACAATAATTCCTTTTTGTTATTGGGAAACTTGGGCACCAATCCTACAAAATAACAAAGGTTCCTGGAGTGGGAGTTGGATATATAATTCAGTGAGGGGACATCAACATCTCTTCTTCCATAGAAGACCTTAGTAACAGTGTATTGTGTGGCGATCTGAGTGAAAAAAGGAGGTACAGTCCAGACCTCCTCTGGAAGCTGTGCAACCACTTAGAAAGTAATGTGACTGGACCATGAAAAACACAAGTAAGTCCTCTATGTTTCAGCATATAATGCTTAAAACACCCGGGCCTTCACTTCAGGGCAGATTCTTCTTATGAAGCAGATAGCTCCATTAGATGTGGCATTTTTAATACATGGGACACTGGTTTCTCACCCACTGCAGATTCCTGTGGCTTCTTTCAACTTCCTCCAGCTTCTGTTGCCCATCAATAATGCGATGGCACTACCTTTTCCTTTGTCACTCTCCTAGCTCAGTGTCTGGAGCCTCAAACAACTCTGTTAGAATAAAAATTAAGAGAATCCACAAACTATATCTGTCATGCCTCTAGGCATTGTTCCCTGACACTTCAGTCTCTTACTATGTGAATTCAGGAAAAAAACCCCCCACAAATCCAAAACCAAACAATAAAAAAACCCAAACCAACCCGAAATCTATGGAACGAGTAACAGTGGGATATTCATAATGAAGTCTACTTAACTTTGACACAAACCCAAAATTTGGATTACCTAGAATGTTAGAAGCTTATTTAAAACATTGCATGCTGTTGCTTAAAGATTTAGAAGGCTCCATCTGTAAATACACTACACCACCACAGAGCACACGACATGAATGACAATCCACTGGTTTCCAGATTGCATAACAGTTGTTTTTATCTTCTGATAGAAATACACAAAGATTGCAAGGAGAGATTTAAAACCATAATGCATGACATCAAGCCAAAATTTGCACATATATAAAGACACAGTTAAATCTAAGCAAGCAAAACCATCAAAACATCTCTGGCACCACCTACAGAAGTAATTCAGTATTAGCCTTAAATGTTTTCTGTTGAGAAAAAAAAAAAGAAGAAAAACAACTGAAAAAAAAAGGAATGAAGGAAGGAAAATGAAGAGGAATGAAGAATAAATAAATAAATAAATAAATAATTTCTGGAACAAGAATTATATGAATGCTCACACCTCTACAGATGAAATGTTGTTTAGTAGTAGCTGCTATGCTTTCCATGCAACATATTCAAACTCCAAAGTGTGCTTACATGCTCATGAATGGCCTCCAGGAAATGATTAAGTGACAAGATACAATCTGTAATGTGTGGAAATCAGTCTATACTATGAAGGATTTACTTTCTAGTACTGAAAGACTACATATATAGATTAATCACATTTTCACAGCTGGATTTTTGAATAGAGCCTCATTAAACTGGTATAAATATACACCATATTGTTGTGTGTGGTTTTTTTTTTTCTTCTGCATCAAGATCACTTTGGTATAGAAGAATGCTGTTTCATTATATCCACCAGCTGTGCTCTTCTTCCAGTGTTAGCACTTGTCAAATGTAAAACTTAGCACTTGCTCACAAGAGTAGGTTAATAAAATTTGATTGAATGAAAGATAATATGGAGAACAGAGTAGGTAAGGGAGGGGATAAAATACATATTATAATGAAGAGCAAATTTTGGTTACAAATATTCTTCATTTCTTTGCTATTCACTAAGGGTGCTGTGGTTATTACTATACACAAAATAGACTCTTCTGAGTCCCATAACAATGAAAGTTAAAAAAAAAAAAAAAGTTTTGACCCAAATGACAGATAGTAACAGCAAATCTCATATAACATCTGGTTGCATAAAAAGGTACAGAAACAGTAGATATTGTGCTCAGACCTCTACGAGAAAGTATTTCACAGTGATCTGAAACTCTCAGCTAGGGCTTATGCTTATGTATGGGCATAAATCTCAATGAAAAAAAAAATCAAATAATGAGTTTAGTGATGTTAAAGGCAAAATATCAGTTTGATTTCATCAGGGTCAGATTTTATTTGTGGATTCCTTGAAGGTAAAGCAGGTGTTTTGATATCTTTGAGACACGGGACTATGGCGCAGCTGTGTAAGCAGGACTCAGTGTAGACCCAAAGGGGTCTGCAATGCCAAAGGACCCAGTCACTGGGCTGGATACCCTGGAGGCAGCCAGGGCACCACTGGCAGACAGATGGCTGGCTGCTGGGTCTGCTATACCCTTAGAATTGCTTATGCTTAGCTATACCAAGTGTGCCAGCATCTCTGTGTCAGGTTCTGCATCTCACTGGACACTTAAGAAAAGAAACAAGGTGTGAATATGTTTATGGAGTAGCTGAGCCAAAATCTCTGTTTTTCGAGATATTTTATAATTTGCCAGATAGCACTTTTATCCCTAAAATTACTGTATAGTCTCCAGGTAGGCATAAGATTCAACAGTATTGCTACATGTATTCATACTTGCATTCTTTGAAATTTTATGGGTATATAAAATGCATATAAACATTCTTTATTGATACTCTATGGAAAGCAGCTCCCTGATGAAATAACTTCAGTTGATTGCACTGATGTAGCTCAGAGGGAAATTAGACTTGAGACTGATTTTACATCATTGCATTTCCTCAAAGATTTTTCTTTCTTACCTAAAACAAATTGTATATTACCATTACATTTTGAAGTCAATGAGTAATTATTAAACTGGAGATTGTTATGATCCCATTAAAATAAGTCTGTTCCTGTAATAAGAGTAATGATTCACTGTTCACAAGTGAACTTAGGCCACTGACATTAAATGCTAATCCTTCCACCAAACCAGAGCTAGAATGATTTTGTTTGTGAGCTGCAATATAAAATTCCAGTAAACAAACCATTTAAGCAGTGTAGGAGTCCCACAAATATCAATAATTAGTGAGCCCACATCCCATATTGTCACAGAGGGCATTGAAGGGTATATAATCCCACCCAGACCGTGGGGAAGTAAAGGAGATCTTTAGCTGTTGGACTGCAGAGTGCTATCCAGGAAACAGCCAGTGTCATGTGATGGAAATGAGTGGAAAAGGAAGGGAATGACAACCTCGTTTGTCAGTGGGTTCTCCCAGTTGCAGAATATAATATTTTTACCAAAAGTAACACGCTTTTGTTCTTGGGTGAACAGTTGAGTACCAGTGACATTATCTCCTGCTGCTACANAATGACTAAAACTGAAAAAAGATTATGAAAAAAACAATCTCTCATCTATTTTCAGTTAATTTCCTTGCTTTGTGCATTTGATAGCACTTTTGGTACTGTAATTTTCACTTTCTCCTCTAAATTAGTAAGTTTTCTCTCTTCATGAGGAAAAGCAGTTTATGCCAATCACGCTCTAGTTACTTTTATTTAATATCTTTTAACTGATCATATTTCACACTCATGGCATCCTCACTAACAGATTACAACTGAGAACAGGGAGGAAGAGCTGTATCATCTCTTATATAGGGAGCACAAGATAAGGTATCCTATTTTATTTACCTAATCTACTCTATTTTATTATTTCTGTAGCAACTATTGCTATTTATTGTGGATATATCCAGTATATGTAAGGTCAAAATTAAAAGTTGCTAACTGTCTTTCCTAACAAGAAGTTTCTGTAGAGAATAAGTCAGTTTTGCATGCTCTGGGTGGGTTTCATTCAATTAATTTGAGATGTCAATTAATATGTGCCACATAGCAGGTTTTGTTACTGCAACAGTTTAATAATGCTTTCCCTTGAGTGAGACGATGATTTTAAATTGATCACTTAGCAGTTAAGAGGTCTGTGAATTGCAACTCTGCCTCCTGCCTTCCATGGACCGGGTGTTTTTGGGATGCTATGCAAAATGATTTTCATGTTACTGTTTTCCTCTGAATTCATGGATTTTCTGTAAATGTCACTAGTGAGAGGGAAGCGTTCAGATACTGTTGACTGAGTAGTTTTTTGGCAGGCTTCTTAGTAACCCTGCATAGTCTCAGCAACAGTGTTGATTTTTAGTCTTATGAGATCGGGTAGGAATGGAGAGAATTGTTTTCTTTTTCCCTCTTTTATTGTTTGGAAGCATGTGTTTCCAACACTGCTGGTGTCATATTGGCAACAAATATTATACTTTTGTTTTAAGAGGCAGATGCACTTCAAAAACTTTTTTACTAATTTATATAGTGAGGTTATATTGTGCTTTTTTCTAGTTTTTGCTTTGGAGTCCTTACAGGACAGTATGATCCTCTAACAAAACATCACAATCAGATCACAAATTCAATCAATGGGCTTGAAGAATAAGCAGTGAAGACTTAGCATGATGCCACAACCAGTGAGTGTGATGACTCATGCTCCAACAAAGAAGTTGAATTATTTTAATGATAATATCCAAGTGGAGTATTCCACTAAACTCATGTCACTGACTCACTCTTTGATAAGACATGGCACACAACAGCTCCAGTGAACAGAGAGGCAACCTTCAAGGACAGATTGCAAGAATCTTATCACACACCTTCAGAAATCTCTAGAAGGTAGTTGATCCTTTCTTGCAGTTTCCGCTGTCACTTATACCTCATTTTCCATTGCATCAGTATTTGCTGCATCAAACAAAAATATGTGTACAATAGGCAATAATATCTGTGCAATACCTTTCTTAGGCACACAAGTTTAAGCTAGTCCTTGTTGTGATCAGCATTAGAAAGATATGGTTTTCAGAAGTTGCTTGTGGCTTACATACTTCTCTGAATCCTAAATCCACACATGTGCATGTAGGTAGTCAAATATAAACACATTAAAATACATTGCAATACATTTTGGATTTTGAAAAGAGTGGAAATATTATACATCTGAATGTTGAAGTTGAAAACATTTCAAGCTGAGTAACTTTTCAAACTGGGAGTTTTAAAGGGATATTTTCATCCTTTTTTATCATGAAGTTTGAAAGATTATACTGCTTTGTGTAGAATAGACAGTATACGTTAACTTACAGAGTGTTGCATAGCATACTGCTAGTAAAACTAGAATAATCAAAGTACTCACAGACTCTTAGGAGTGAAATGGCATCTTGACACGAACTAGAAGACTATGGAAACAGATTTTATTTCAGAAATCAGAACACAGAAATGCCTTTTATAAGGATGAACAGATATTACAGAGTCTAATAAGTCATCTGGTAAAACTTGCCCTAATAGCATCGCTTTCTAGAAAGATAAGATTTTAGGTACTATTTTTTTGCTAAGCCTAACCTAAAATATATTGTAATTAATGCCTGTTCTAACTCCAAGGGGAAAACAGCTCGCTCACTGCCTCTCTTCAGCAGCCTTTCATAGATCTGAAGAGTGTTTCCATGTCTTATCTCAGAATACTCTTTCTTCCACTCAACAGGTACTCCATATCTTTCATGAAGAACAGAGCCTCAAACTTGCACACCACTTCAACTCTGAGTTTTGAAGAGGAGGGAAGATTGTATGTCATGTAGGCTATGGCTCTCTTCATATGCTGCAGGCTGTTCACCTGTAGCTCTGGCAGACAATACCACTGTGCCAACAGTCATTGCATTGGCCACTATAATCCTGAAATGTTTTATTTCTAAAACTGACAGCTTTTCAGTTCTCCATTCCGTACTACTGAAATACATTGTTGGAGTGAATCTTCCACTTTACCTTGTTAAATATCATTGTGTTTTAAGACAATTTTTTCCAGTTTATCAAGATAATTTTGAATTCTGTTAGCCTTTCAAATATATGCAATCCTTCCCTTACTGAACATCGTCTGCAGTTTTCTTGTCACTTATTTGCAACTGTTCCAATTCTTTGATTTACTGTTTCTTACAACTGCAAAATGAGTATGACAAAATGATCCTACCTCTGCTGACTCCTAAGCAGTTCATTAATTCTGAACTATAAAGGAAGTATTCACAAAGAAACCCACCCACAAAATACTTATATACTATTAATCAACTCAGAATACATACACTTCTGGACATAGAACACAACACAGTTTTTCTTTGAGTAATATATAAGTAGTATCAAAATAGTCTAGATGATTGCATGAATAATTGATTTTTAATTTTGGATAAATATCTTTTTTCTTATAGCAAAAATAAAAACTTTTTTTTTGCAGTCAAGTAAAATGTCTGCTAGAGTGATCTAGAACATATAATCTGGACATTTATTTTGCTTATTATTCTTGGGTTTGTTTGGTTTTCCTTTCTTTCAAAAATGAATAGTGAGAAAATGTATAATCAAAATACTTGTTTTAATTAATAATTTTTTTTCCTGTTTTTTTTTTTCAGTTTTATTTTTTCATTACTTTTTCAAATAATTACATTTTGAAACTGCATTATTTTAAAAAACAAATCTTACAATGAGAGGATTAAACATTGAAATAAAATCACTAAAAAGGTTGTGAAATCTCCAACCTTAGAGACTTTCCAAACTCAGCTAGACAAAGTCCAGCACAGGTGGATCTAATTTTCATCTAACCCTGCTTTGAGCAGCAGGTTGAACTATATGATATGCAGTAATGCTATGTAAAATCAAGAAAGGACCTGTATATTAAAGATGAAAAAAAGCAATAATTTGTCTATTTCATAAATGTCAGTATTCATTGTTCCAAAATTAATAAGCTAATGTTTTTGTGCCTGGTGTGCTTGCACACAAATAGGTATAATGATTAGCTGAAGATAGGATGGGTACATTTCTTGAACATCTTGCATAATAAAACAACAATGCTGGTGCAGGGGCTGATGTCCCCAGGGCGGACACAGGGTCCTGGACTGTGGGCAGGGTGGGGGGAAGCCATGGCGGTCTTGTCATAGTATTTCTTATGGCATGCGTTTATTTTTAAATGGCTTCAGAAACATCTATCCTCAACTTGTATAGTTTGATAGATGTTGCCACTAAGGTTTTATTCGTCACTAACACTTCATTCTTCAGCTGCTCATCCTAGCAAGTCTCTGTGTGCCATGGTGTGAAAAATCTGTTGAACTCACCTGAACATTCCTTTTATTATTATCTAAAGCTCTTTCCCTTTTTAATGACTTCATTGTTCACTCACTTGGCTGTGTCCATCAGGGGATTGACACCATCTCCTTGAAACAACATACTGAACTGTACATGGGTTGTCTCAACAAAGTCAGTGTCCCTGGGGTTTGCTAGAATCAGTTGAAAATTTTCTGGTAAAGCTTTCTTAGTAGGAAATAGTTCTCAACCATCCTGTTTGAGATATGAGCAACAACCTTTGGGAAAACTGTCAGGAAATTTACTTTTAACAAATACTCTGTGAAGAAGTGGCTGTGGAACAAACTGCCTTCAAGCTCCAAAATTCCTTTGAAATGTAGAAACCAAGATCAACACATAAACTATAAGCCACAGTTTGCAGTTACATCAAGACTCAATAATTCCAGTCCATCAGGTTTTCACATGCATTTTTCAAAATAAGTTATCAGTGTCTCCTGATAGGGGCTGTCTCAGTACACATTTTGGCCCCTATGCTTTTCCAGCCTTGTTAACCAGAAGCGACTATGGCATGTTATCCCCTGGACTTCAGTCGAGGTGATATTTCCACAGCTTTACCACCTGCAAGAGTGATTTGATTACCCTCTAGTGACTCCAGTTTCTAGAGGAAATGATTTTCTTAGGCACAGATTGCAACAGTATTAATGGTTCATTCATTTATTGTACTGGTCGTGTCTGAACACAGTTTTCTTTAAATTCCCATGAGTCCAAAACAACACCTCTCTCTGGATGGTCCAAGGTGCAAGCAGAATGTGTTTGTAAATTGCATGTATTCTTAAATGCTCTAATTCTCCACACAAAGAGAGAAGTTACCTGTATTAGATCCTGTTTTCTATATGACATTGCTGATAATGCTATGAATTCAATTAGCTTAAATTAGTCTTCTTCTGCCTACATAGTTCTTATTCTTCCCACTTGGCAAGTTCTGCTTTCACTCAGACAATCTGCATAATTGTAAACCTTCAGCTGATCCCCACTATACTGTGCAAATTATTGAAAACTCATTGCACATTTTGGAGCTCTAGTAAATGCAATAAGTAGAAGTCTAGATCCACTAAAGTCAGTGGAAACACTGCCAAGAGGTCAATAAGACCAGATTACATTAAATGAAACAATTCTTTCCCTTCTTTTATGCATCCTCAGCTATTATATCTGCAACAGTTGTTTTGGGAAGAAGAACAAGTTACTCCATAGCAAGAACAGAATTCTGAAACAGCTCACTAGGTCCATGAGGTTGCTGTGTTTTATTCTCAATCTTGTCTGCTGATCTGTGCAAGGTTCAAGATACATGCAAGGTTCCATCCAGGTTCCAGTCAGGAACCTGCCTTTTCAAGAAAACTTGTATACTATTGAGAGAATGGTTTGTTCCATTCTCCATTTGCTATAGCCAATCAGAATACCAGCAAGTCTGAACTGATTAATTGATGGAAAACACTTATCCCCACCATGCTATAGCAAAGGTGCTACAGAAGCAGCCGCTGTGTACTCTCTGGACAAGACGGGAACAAGCCATTTTTCAGCAAGGATGTTTGAATGGAATGATTATTTCAGTAATTTGCATAATTTCACTGCTATTATCCAAAAATCATTCCCAAAGAATCTGAGGTCTGCTTCAATAAAATACATAATTGTGAAAGAAGAAATTATGATTGTAATTACATTGAGAAAAGTTGTTCAAATCAGCAAGATATGACAATTCGCTCTCAAAAAAATGAAATAATTGATCATGAAGAGACACAGATGCATTAAATAAAAAGAAAAAAAGACCCCTGAACTAACAGAGGCAAAGCCACAAGACTTTTTTTTTTCTGCCACTCTGTTTAGCAAGGTTAGAAGGGTATTTTTGGTTTCTTACAGGGTAATTATGAGTTTCAGATTCTAACATCTTTGTTTTCCTCCCAGTAAGGCCACTCTGCATAAGAAGCAATAGTGTGGTCAGTGCAATTGTAGTAGAGTAATAGCTCCTTTAAAAGATCTGGAGTATAAGATTTCTAGAAGAGCAGAAGTTTGACAGGGAAATAGCAAGAAAATCCTAACTTTTTATTTCATACTATCAGGAGCTAACAGGTAAAATTACATGGACAGGAAACATTACAAAAGGTAATTACCTCTGCTGGCAATAAGACAGCTGCTGTCCATGTATCTCCTTTGTGTGAGCCTGCAGGCTAGACAGACCAGACCAGTGACTCATAGGAGGGTTAAAACAGTTGGGCAGATTCATTAAGTCACTGAAAGAAGAATCTGAACACTGAAAAAGAGATCTATTAAGTGAGATATTCTTCTTTCCTTTTAGTTTTGCTTCTTTTGAGCTGTTAGGAGCAATTCCTGTACTTAAGTCAGAAGAAATGTAAGACTTCGAGTAAATTAAATTAACGCAACATCTTTAAAACAACAGAAAACAGGGTACCTGTTTATAAATGTAGAATCTCTAGCGTCTAATGGAATACACATACATGCGTATTAATGTGTTTTCAGTAAGGAGAAATCTGGACACTGGACCAGTACTAATTATGTCAAATCAGAATCTACCATAAACTTATTTTACCCTGTCAGAAATAAGTATTTACCCAGTGCTGCATTCCAGAAGGGCTCATTTGCTACTTTTTAGCAATTGCCCAACTTCCTATTTTTATATGTATAATAAATGTGTAATGGCAAATTTGGGAAATCCAGTACACATCTGATCAATAATAATTTTACCCAAGCTGCCGCCTTTTAGATCAGAAGCACTAACAAAAGAAAAAAAACCCCAACCAAAAAAAAAAAAAAAACCTAACCCCCCCCCCCATAATATGATACTGATAGAATTGTAATGCTGTCCAGAATAATTAAAACAAAATCTCACAAGGCGAAGGTTTCCTAAAACTGGCACAGAGTTATTTCAATAATGCCCTAGAATAAAAAGGTTAAATGTACATCAGCGATATGCAATGAATTATTATACAATACTCTTCCTGATGATTTTCCTGTCTCTCTCTCTCTAAAATATTATGACATATTGAAGTTATCAAAATGGATATGTTCATGTAAAACTGACAGTGATATGTAGTAGACATTAAAGCCCTCTGAAGATCATACAGAAATAGAAGATATACTTCATAGAGGATCATGGCTTTTTTTTTTTTTAATTAAAAACAAAACAAAACAAAAAACCCACAAACTTCTCCCCAGAAAAGACCATTGTAGACTATTGTAAACAAGATTTCTCCATGCAATGAAATTAAGTATGGCAAAGTGGTTCTCCAACAACTGTGCAAATAAAATTAAATTAAATGAAAAACCATTAAACACTGTTAACCCTAACAATTCTTAAAGAATAAAGAGTTAGAAGACAAAATCTAAATCGCATCTTTTAATTGCTTATTAAACTTTATCAGTTACATGCTCAATATGAAAATATCAACTGTGAGAGATATATATTTAATTCACCATGTATTTTCACACTTACAGTTGTAAGTAACCTATCACCAGAAAAATAACTCAGATGAAGCATTTTTTTTTGCAGTCATGTCTAAGCATCTCTGTAACATATGTTTTCAGTGACTTGGAATTCATTTAATTATGTAGTGTATTGTGTTTCTTTGCTCCAAGACAGATTTAATGTTAACTCATACTCTCAAGAAAAGAGTATGATTCTTTGCTTCCCATGCTAATGGCCACTTGCAGGTGGGGAGCAACAGCTTTCTGGTAACAGAGAAAAGCAACTTCCTCACTTCTCTCTCTCTTTCTCTCCCTCAACAGAACCTGTACATCCTTACACTTGGTATGTGTTGCCTTTGTGTATAAAAGGTAATAATGCTTACTAATCTTTCTGAGATGTTAATGGAAAAAAAGTCATGTTCAAGTTTAAAGCTTTAGGATTTAATAAAGTTTGTGTCAAATAAAGCACAATCAATTGTGCAGAAATATTATTCAGGCACCCCACCAGTCAGTTGTACAGCTATCTTAACCAAGGATGAATGGCATATTGGCGGTGGTGAGATATTTTAGTACTCTTTTTCTACCTGGACTCTTCCAGCACTTCCTGCCCACCAGGCATCCATACACTTTGGGTGTCCAGCTTCTTCCAGCTAGCAGGAAGGGCAAGAGAAGCACCTGATAGGACCTGAAGACAGCTCCTTCTATGCTGCACCCACTTGGAGAACATCCCGCACCAAGTGTGTTTCTCACCCTGCCTTTAATGGTGCTGTATTTAATAGCATGGCTGTGACCTTCTCTGTCATAGGATTTCAAATATTTGTGTTTCTCACATGACAATGTGAAACTTCAGTTAACCGCCTTTCTAAAATTTTGTTATCCGATTCCTTTCAATTTTCCGAGAACGAAAAACTGGTTATTGCTAGAGGTTGTTGTTAACATGAAGGCTACTGGAATTTTATTGTCAGAATTTTGGGGGTGGAAGGAGACTGGGACACATTCCCTCTCCACCCCCCACACAGCTACATGCACAAGGGAAATGCATATACAGTCTGAGAACAGATGGGGGAAATCTTATGCTTCATTGAGGCTGGTACTCCCTTCACTACTTAAGAAATGTTCCTCCTGAGAATCACAGCAAAAGTTTGTTTCAGGTTTTTCCTTCAAACTGTAAGAGAACTGTAGGCACAGCTTTCACCTAAAAGTTGTAGGCTGAATTACCATAATTTTTATAATTAAAGGAAATGAGAACTTTTAAGGTAATGCTAGTGGAGGTTCTCACATTTAAAATAATAAAAAAGGATTATCATGTTGATTTTGCAGTTTTTGATGTATACAATACAGCTTTGCTTTCATGCATCTAGAAATAACATAAAAACTTGAGCAATTCTAAGGGTCAAAATATTGCACAAAATCCCAACCCAACTTTCCTTTTTTCCAGAAAAATAATCCAGCTAATTTCAAATATAATTTTGTCTGGTAATAGCAGCTCAGATTTTGTCACAACCGTTATATACTTGTTTAGATCAAAACTACAAACCTTTAAAATTCATCCAGTTTCCATAATACCTTTACTGTCATTATCTTTGTTGGAGTTTCAGGCAAAATTACACAGTGGGACTGACACAGGTGAAACAATGACACAGCAATACATACTACATTGATGGACATTCAGAAATGCTTGTGCATTAAGATTTAATGTATGTTCTCATAGTAAAAAATTCAGGTATCAAGAATATTAAAACTGCTCAGCAGTGGAACATTGAATAGTACAGAGTAAATAATGTGTTGGAACATGATGTTATTGTCTCATGTTCTGTATATTTTAAGGCTGCAGCTTTCTCATGTGTTAAAGTAATCAATCCCACATGCAATATAAGTGTCAATTACTATATATGAAGGTTAATGTAAATTTCCCTCTTGCAACCAGAAAAAAATATTCTGTAAACCTGGAGAAAGGCCATCATACAGTACTAAAATGTTTTCAACAGTTAAGCCAGAAAAAGCTATCAACAAAAGGAAGAATAATGATAATTTAAGCTGTTACAAAAAGATTAGCAACAGTCCTTCCTTGTCATATGCATGTAGTTAAAAGTTATTTTTACAGTACATATTGACATTCATCACCTTACTATTTGCTATGTACATGAATAATTATAATCAGGCAAGAAAGAAGATTATTTTTAAAAATTATGCATATATCTAAGCTTTTGCAGCACAGTATTTTTCTTTAAAGTTGTACAGCAATCTTTTGAAAAAATAACAGAGCTTTTGTTGCTGATTTGTTGCTATTGTGTCTTTGGACAACTCGTTTCAAAGATTTCTTCGTTTTAGCCCAAATATTATGAACACTTGAACTAATGCTACTAATTTTTAAGCATACTTTGCAGTGATTTCTATTTCCATTTCTTTAGTAATTCAAATAAAAGCCTGCCTATTTCCAGTATACTTAAAGAATGAGTTGAGATATATTCAAGTGTTCCTTAGAACATTTCCAAAAAATACATATTTTTGTTTACATTCAGAGCCTCATTCCAGAGTATTTTGATGTCGAGACTGTTCACCAAGGTTGGAGAGATTCAACAGGCATGGTTGCAGGTACACCTTGTTACATCAGGTTAGACTTTGAACCAGGTTTTCTCATTGTTTAATAATTGAGCTCTGCCTCTTGGGCTAAAGAGGCCCTTGACAGGAGACTGAAATAGCTCATGGCTTAAACATTCTAATATCACCAAAAGACTTTTGTCCACTGTAGCAAACTGCAAAGAAACAGCTGCTCATCTAGCAACCCCACCCCTCCCTGAATACGCCTACTGCAAAAGGACCTTCAGATCAGATAAGTGAGTCCAACTATCGCTGGTGCAGAAGGGTGTGCATACCTGAAGCTACAATCAGGACTTCTAGATAAGGGAAGGGGCTAATAAAAGGCAGATTCTGTGAGGTGGGATAATCCTTCTTATCATGCCAATGTCCTTCCTCACATGAGAACTCTGCTGTAAGAATCCCTCTGGAGAATCTTGAAGTCTTTTCCGGTCTAGCCTGGGCTATTCATCTCAAATGTTAAATAATGATGGGCCATGATTGATGATGACATAATAGGCAGCTGTAATGTCTTAGGAGATGTCAGAGACTTGTGACATGCCCCGTGGCACCACCCATTGTAAAACTCCCCACCCCAGGGGAGGTACATGGAGTTCCCACCTGAACTTGAAGTGCATAGTAACTCATGAAATCTTTGAGTTTGGTGAGGGGCTTCCCCCACTCCCAACAGATCAAGACCATCACTTCAACCAATAGACATCAAAGCTGCAACTACCAAGTTTCATTGCTGGATCCAGTAGGTGGTGGCTATATATATAGATATATATATACTTTTATCCTTTCTTTGTCTTCTTTTTCCTTATACATTTCCTTAAGTGTTATTTCTATGCTTTAATGTTGCTGTATTATATACATGATAGCACCCAAAGCAGCAATATACCTGTTATCTTTGAAACAAAATTGTTCTAAAATAAACTCCACATATATATGTTTACAAACATCAATTATTCAGTGTCATTTCACTCTAATCCACTCCAAGGGATTTATTAACAATAACCTGGGTTACCCTCCCCTTCTGGGATGGGTCACAACACAGGCTGCCTAAGAAGATTTAAGAGGCTGCTGGCAATTGAACTCTGCTATAGTGAGTTTTAAGCTTATGTCTTACCCAGGTCAGGACTGTGAATCTAGTTATATCACTTTCTAAATGAGGTCTCATTCTTTGAGCTGTGAGTTATGAGGAGGTTCCCTCCATCTCTTTCTGTCTGGAAATCTTAATCAGCAGTTTAGGTCAGACTTGAGAAACCTTTATAAAGAAAAATGTTAATGAAAAGAGCTTGTTCTTAGAAAACACAATCCAACCCAACCCCAAAAACCCCCAAAACATCAGTTCCAATCAATACACTTTGTGAAAAAAAAAAAAAATAAAAAAATCCCACTTACCCCAGTTAGGAGGACAAAAAAGTAGAAGCATTATTTGTTCACATTGATTTTGGCAAGCTATAAGGTAGCAAGTCAGATTGGTATCCACCTACGATTTTAAACAGGGACCAGATAGTCCATTTTTCTGGAACATGGTATCAAGCTCACATTATTCATGTACTTTGCTTTCAGAGTTGACTTGAGGTTATTAAAAGCTTGGAAAACACTAAAGAACTTCAATCGAATTAGTATTATAAGCTACTAATTTTTTTAATGAGTTAAAGAAACTCATTAAGTTTGGACTTGATCCCAGGTTGGCTTAGGCTGTAAATATCCAGTAAGTTCAGATCATCTTCCAAAAGGAAAATGTGGACCACAGCTCTTCTGTATTTCACCAAAGGTGAATAAATTTCCTTGAAGATTAGCCCCAAGAAGAACATACCATTGAAATTGCCCTGAAACACAAGTGGCACTCATTGAAATCATGACATTTGTACGTGAGAAAAAAATCTGGAGTAAGTACATCAAAGACTACTTAAAGCACTGTTGCTATCAGGACATCCTGCAGCAAAACTCACCAGGTGGTGTGTGGTGGGATGCTGGGACATACGACTTTTTTGTTCTTACATGCTTCACAGAGTAACTGCTATTGGCTACTGTAAGAGACACAACACTGGGATTTGCTCTGATCCATCAGAGCCTTTATTTTATTCATTTGTCCTACTGGCTCTTAGTGCAGGAATATAATATTCTGTCTTTATGAATCAATTATATTTATTCTTTTGAAAAAACAATAAACATAACTTACACAGTGAAAAGATGCGCAGAATTCTAATGTCGAATAACAACAGTATTGTATAGTGCAAGTGGTGTCAACTCCATAGTGTGAAACATGTTTCTAATTTATTTATAAATGAAGTAGACAGCCAAAAACTCTAATAAAGGGGAAATTACTTCTGAAAATTAGGGTGGCAGGGCATAAAATTCTGGGATGGTCTCAAATTCATGAGGGGAAAGTAGTATGTGGACTTACTTGATTTCTTGCTTTGCTTCAATGAGAAGGTCTTCTGCATCTTCAATTTGCTTGGAGCCTGGAGGCAGAACCAGAACTGTCAGCAACTGGGAAGAAGGTGGAGTTCCCTGCTGTGAAAACACCTACAGAAATGTCAACCCACAACCACTTTCTTAAAGTACAAACAGCAACAAATAGAGGGTGAGAAAAAACACACAATTCTTCTTATTCCAAAGTTACATTCTGTCAGGAGTCAAATTCATGGATGTTTGTTTTCATTAGTCTGGATGATTCTCCTGTCTTAAGGGAAGGTCAGAAATGGAAGCATTCCTGGAATCCCTGATAGGGTTTCCTATTCTTCCTTACACTGGGATAGATTCTAATAAACTTTTCAAACTGGAGTCAAAATAGAAATCCAAAATAGATAGTATTTTATAAGCATTTATCCCAGAAACTAAAGGGTGAAGGAAGTGTCTCTAGAAGAAAGAAAAATGGGTAGTCAGTGCATATCCTGAGTACATACAGTATGTCTGGACATCTTAAATGCAGAATCTGGTAAACACGGAATATACTTCAGTTCCCAGCTTTTAGAAGAGAAAAAAAAAACTTTTTTAAACTGAAACTGTCAGTGTCTCTTAGGGTTTGAGTTGGTTGCTTATTTGAAAACAGAAAAGTTCTTGAATACATCTGGAGCTAAAAGTTCAGACAGGTCTGAGGTAGTTTAATCTGGAAGGACTTCTCATTTTTTTTAATGTCTTCTAGTATCAAATTAAAAAATAATTTAAGGGAGAAAGCAACTACTGAGAAACATAAATTCAATTAAGTGGACACTGAATGGCTTCTGCCATTTTTTGCTGTGATGGCCCAGAGCTGAGTGTTTGCCAGCCACTCAGTGCTAACACACTTGCGTGTTTCCCCACTATCATAGAATCATAGAATCATTAAGGTTGGAAAAGACCTCTAAGATCACTATGATCAACCCTTGACCTAGCAGAGGCAGCAAAGAGGTAGCTGGTTTAAAGCCAGCTGAGAATGATATGTGAGTTGCATTGGATCACACAGAAAAAAATAGAAAACACTTAAAAAGCAGAATCTTTGCAGCTGTTTCATTTAAGAACCTTAAAACAAGAATTTATGTTTCACAAATTAAAGTAGGAAAATTTAAAATGAAAGAGGGTTTATAATTTCTGTCTTCCAGTTCCTGCTTCTGTAGGAGGGTTAGGCTACCCTTCTGCCTTTTGTGTCATAGAGGTCTGTGTTTCTCATTGTATTTGTCTAGTAGCCTTTTTAATAGAAGACTTGAAAGTTATAACCATAAAAGTATTTTGTGATATTACTTAGCATTTTTTCAGTATTTTGTGCTTTTAATAAATTTTAATAAATAGTTTAAATGTAAAATAGTTTAAAAGTACATCTTAGTGAGGGTGGCTGGATTTTAGGCCTTACACAAGCTATATAAAAGACAGTTATAATTGCAAATGAGGTACCCTTGAGACTGCAGTCTTAAAAACAAACATTGAATACATTATCTTGGCATTTAAGTGTTGAAACAGATGCTATTTTTAACAGCTGTAGTCTTTGGGAATGAGGATTATAGCATTTTCTGTGTATTGACATACAAAACTGGAAGGTTTGCAAAGTAAAGCAGGTCAGATCATAGAACCATTTGGGTTAGGACATCTTCACGGAGATCAGTTTGCCCCATCCAACCTGACCTTCAGTGTTTCCAGGAATGGGGTATCTACCACCTCTCCAGACAACCTGTTCCAGTGTTTCATCACTCTCATTGTAAAAATTTCTTCTTTCTATCAATTTGGAATCAACCCTCTTTTCATCTGAAACTATTACCCCTTGTCCTATTAGAACAGGCCCTGCTAAACAGTCCATGCCCATCTTTCTTTTAAGCTGCCTTTAAGTACAGGAGGGGCTGCTCTAAATCTCCCCAGAGCCTTCTCTTCTCCAGGCTGAACAGCCCAAACTCTCTGTTTGCTCACAGTAGTGCTGCTCTAACCCTTTGATTGTTTTAGTGGCCCTCCTCTGTACCCACTCCTAATTTTATTACCAATTATCAATTTGTCTTTTTTCATGATTTGGAATATTAGCCACAGACATTTGTTATCTGTTTCCTCACACTTTACCATTTATCCCAACAACTAAGAGTGTGCTGTTACATTGTAGCTAGGGTACAACTGCTCTCACCCTATTTAGGAACATTTTATCTTTTATTCCCACTACAGTTTGGGAAATTACATAACTAAAATTCATAGGTAGCATAACGTGCAGTGTTTAAAAGACATGAGATGTCCTGAGATCTTGTTGTAGCGCAGTATTTATCGATCAGCAGAAAATCTCATTTGAGAGGAAAATATTAAGTTTTCAGAAAAGTTGGAATAAAAAGGGAGTATTCCCACTGGCTCCACTCTGGTTTCTATTGTCTTCTGTATCTCCTCAGTGCCCATCTTTTTTCTTGTAGGTGTCTTTGTACCAATGCTTTGGCAAATTATTTCTGTATATGGCTATGTTTTCACATTAGAATTATAATATTGATCTAGTAACTTACTGTTAGTTCTGTGCAGACACTTTCCAGTACTGCCTGAGGAAGGGAATTGCTGGCATCACTTTAAGGTAGGGGTAATCAATACAAATTTGCAAAGGGAAATACGTTTGATCCATTACCTCTCTGCCTAATCAAGAGAGAATCAAAAAAAATTAGTGGGGAACATCACACCAAGACTGATACAAACAAAAGTTACAAAGGGTTTTAAAAAATACTGGTCTATACTGTCAGCCTATGGCCTAAGTCTGTACTCCTTGACTATCCAAACTGCTTATATGTTTGCTCTCACACTGCCTAACAGGAGAACAAATATAGGCCCAGCAAGAGACCAGCTTAAAATCAAATCCTTCTAGCTAAGAAATTTGAGCCACAGGATATAAAGAATCAAGACAAACCTAAGGGGCTAAACCATGCCATAAATACCTGTTTTAAAGTAACAAGGGCAAAATCCATCCACTGCCATTCAACTGGTCTGTGAAAAAATACTCTTGCAGTAGCATGGCTGCTATTGCAGCTATTTGTTAGGCCATCATGGTAACATACCATCTGCTCCTTTATATCCTTCTTTATAGCTCTGGCTTTTAGAGAGATGTAAGTGATTACCTCGCATCTTTATTATATAAAAGGAACTGTTTGCTAGTTCAGTGTTCAGGGGAAAAAAAAAGTTTTTGTCAGTTACTCATCAATTTGCTCATCTGTTTGTCCTATGCAACATGATGATTTCAAGTCTGCTGACACTGTTACCCAAGGGAGTATGATTCATGCAATAATTTCCCTTCCTTCCTGCCTATTTCTTTTATATTTACTGGAACTTTAATATATCCCATACATATTTTTTACCTTAAACTATTTTACCCCTACTAGCACTACAGTCATTCATTTCACTTTTAAAATTTTATTTTTTTAGTTTAGATAGGAGGCTTATGAGTATTAGAAAAATACTTTCAAGTAAGATGGCATACAATTTTGGTTTCATACTCTTAACATCCCATTCTTGCCTATTTTCTTTTTCTCTTTGAAAATTAACTCCTTCAAGAAAAAAGACTAATATTCATAAAAATAGCTTTTTGTTTATAGATTCCATTATTACCAAGACTATGAAAGAATCTTATCAAGGCAGGTAACTTGCCCTTTTTCTGTAGCATGCTCTGTAGCATGGTAAACCAGCAATCTTCTGAAGTAGTCTCCTGATACTGAATCCTGTAGCAATTAGAGCACGGCTTCTTGAAAGAAACTCGTCAGCAGCTTCAGGGTGGAGCAAGACAAGACTTCCCATTTCCATGGCAAGGGAAAGGCATTCAAGGAAGAGGACACTTCAGCGAGCTCAAATCATGCGAGTATGAAAATGCACAGTAAAGTATTGATCCTGGCAAAGACAGTTCTTCATGGCTGCCCTATTTGTGTGCTAAATGGTCATGGCTAATTTCTTCATGCTCTAGATGAACTGAGCTGAGGGAAGCATTTTGACTCGTGCAGCATACCCTAATCCACAGAGTAAAGGAACAGGGAGTGATATGTTGTGGTCAGTCTTCCTCTTCAGCAGAGTGCTGGAGGCAGTGCATGAGGCTAAGTGGTATTTAAGCACTGACCTATTTATTAAGACTTTGTTTGCTATTTCTGGAAAAGAGTTCTCATTTTCATGATTTCATGGGTTTAGAAGAGTTTCCAGCTTAGAAATGGAATGTAATTTTGGTTTCTCTCAGAGGAACTCTTGTGGAGGATTTTTATGCAAGGAATGCACCATTTTTTTCCCAAAGAAAGCTGGTAGGTTGTAAGAAACATTTCTTTTTATGTCATTGTCCATTTCTCTTTCCCTTTAGATAGCTGTCTTCTCCTATCCTTGTCCAAGATGGTTGCTCTCCTATGTCCACCACTTGCTGCACAAACATCCACCTTATCATGTGCTTTTTTCCCATGTACTTTTCCCTCTGCTTACTTGTTTGATTTTCCAAATATTAGGTTTTTAAGAAAAATTTACTTTAAACAAACAAAAGCACATCTGACTTCAACGACCCACTTCCCCCAGATCTGTTTCTATGCACGCCTCATGTCCAATTCCATTCCACAGCCCTTCCCATTTGCTGTGCACAAGGGAACACTCTGAAGTTGCAACTGTCCTTCAAGGTCTCTTATGTCTCAGGTACTGTGATAGTCCTCACTCTGGCCTTTAAAACAGCATCTCCTAGACAGCTGAAATGTGGATGCAAGTTCACTGTACCACATCCACTCTCTTCTCTTTCATATCAAACACTTCTTACTTGTACTGCTAGCCCTTTGCTAAAGCTACCGTTACTCTTACGTGTTTTTGTGCCTCTAGAAAGGAGCTGAGTCACATCTGAATACACTGGAAGGAAGAAAAGGAAGTACTCTTACTCTTTTCCCCCGTAAGAGATCTGTTGTTTAGAGGCAACACCCTGCTTCAACCTGTTTAAGAGAAAATGCTGCACTGCAATGATGCAATTTACACACAGACACTCTGGATAGACAGTGAAGCACTCAGAAAATCATGGGAAATTATTAAGTCATTATTTAATTGTTTTGCCTCTAGACCAGTCCTCATTCACTTGAAATTGGAGAACTGAGAATTCTGTCACATTTTTGATACTAATTCCAGTAAATTTATATAACAGAATTGCAGACATTCTCCTTCATCTCAGTCTTAAATCTACGTCATTAGACCTTTTAACCAGCTTGGAAGGTTCTGTACACAGTTTAAACCATGTAAACAGTTAATAGAAGGCCTAAATTAAATTACAGTAGATGTCAGAATATGTTAAGATGTCAAATTAACCTATTTTCCAGTACTACATAGCAATGGAGCCCTCTAAGGGTTACAAAGTGAATTGATCACTTTCTGGCTAGGATATAACCAGTTAGGTATTTAATTGAAATAATTATGTATATTCTCCACTTTATTTTTTATTAATTTTATTTTTTTTTACTGAGTTAATACAGCTATAGTGTATCATATATTACCGGACTAAGTTTGAATGAGATGACCACTCTGGAAGGGTATCATCTACAGTGATTATCTAAGTTAATGATATTGAATGATAATGGTAGTTCCAATTGGAATTGAATTATTATGTGTCTACCTAATGAGCATACATACAAGAAAGCCAGAAGGCTTTAGTGTTTAACTGAGTATAATATTCTGACTAGTAGTATTTTAACCTATAATTTCCTAGGAAAAAGA